>JASANE010017314.1:0-15255 GCA_030248225.1 Trileptium ribeirensis
TATTGCTTGTGTATATTATATTTTATAATGTTCCAATAAAGAAAACGCAAATTGAGCCTCTATATCGAGTTACTCGGCGAAGAACACTGGTTCTCCTGAAAAGTCTGGTCTTGATGCTAGAAAGAAATTGTTGTTATTAATATATGCAAAAACGGTTGTTTCACAATTGAAAAGCAGCTAATACAGAGAGATTCTTCGTTACAGACTCTTGGTGTTCTGTCTGATCGCTGGCGGGAGTTGTAGGCAGAGACTGTCTCCTGTTGACGGAGATTAAACTCCCGGTCAACTGATGTTTTAGCGGCGAGCGAGATTAACTTTGCACTGGACGCCTCTGTAGAAACAAATAATGGTACGCGAGAGTCGGTCATTGATATATCTCCCGTCGACGGAGATTAACCTCTCCTTCATGTTTAGCGGTGTATCAAATCGTACACCCGTCTCACCGGACACTCCGTAAAACAAATAATGTTAGGCGCGAGAGTCGGGTTTCTGTTGGATGGAGACTCGTCTCGGTCAACATGTTTAGCGGCGGTTAATCGTACACTCGTTGCACTGGACCGCCTCTGTAAAACAATAATGTTACGCGATAATCGGTCAATGATATATCTTTGACGACTAGTTTTGTTAATGATGTGTAGTGCGTTTCGTAAAACCATACACCGTTGCACTGGACACCTCTGTAAAACAAAATAGAAATTACGCGAGAGTCGGTCAATGAGAGGTGCCTTCCTCGACGGAGATTAAACTCCCTGTCAATGACTGTTTAGCTGTGTATCAAACCGTACACCCGTTGCACCGGACGCCTCTGTAAAAACAAATACAGAGTCGAGCATAGATGTCTCCCGTTGACGGAGATTATCCGGTTTACGAAGTTTAGGCGCGCCGTTGCACCGGACGGTAAAAACAAATAATGCTACGTGAGTCGGTCAATGATGTCTTCTTTGACGGAGATTAAACTTGTTACTGTGTAGCGCGTTTCAAAACTGTAATATGTTGATGGGACACTCCTGTAAAACAAATACTGTTACGCGAAAGAATCGGTCATTTTATGTTTCCGTTGATGACAATTAAACTCTCGGTCAACAACTGTTTAGCAGTGTATCAAATCGTACACCCGTTGTACCGTAAAAACAAATACGTTAGCAGAGTCGGGTCAGGATATGTCTTCCGGTGACGGAGATTAAACTCCCGGTCAATGTTGCACTGGACACCTCTGTAAAACAAATAACCGAACTACGCTGATAATCGGTCAATCATACTGTTTCCTGTTGTGGGGAGTATTAAACTCCCTGTCAATGAATTAAACCCGTGTATTAACCGTACACCCGTCTCACGACGCCTTGTAAAAACAAATAATGTCACGCTGAGAGTCGGTCAATGATAGACTGTGTCCCGTCGTACTTAGATTAAACTCCCGGTCAATGACTGTTTAGCTGTGTATTAAACGTAGGATCTGTTTTGCACTGGACTCCCGTAAAAACAAATAAATTACGTGAGAGTTGTATTAATAGACTGTCTCCGTCAACGGGAGACAGTCTATCATTGACCGACTCTCGCGTAACATTATTTGTTTTTACAGAGGCGTCCAGTGCAACGGGTGTACGATTTGATACACCGCTAAACAGTCATTGACAGTGAGTTTAATCTCCGTCAGCGGGAGACAGTCTATCATTGACCGACTCTCGCGTAACATTATTTGTTTTTACAGAGGCGTCCAGTGCAACGGGTGTACGGTTTGATACACAGCTAAACAGTCATTGACCGGGAGTTTAATCTCCGTCAACGGGAGACAGTCTATCATTGACCGACTCTCGCGTAACATTATTTGTTTTTACAGAGGCGTCCAGTGCAACGGGTGTACGGTTTGATACACCGCTAAACAGTCATTGACCGGGAGTTTAATCTCCGTCAACGGGAGACAGTCTATCATTGACCGACTCTCGCGTAACATTATTTGTTTTTACAGAGGCGTCCAGTGCAACGGGTGTACGATTTGATACACTGCTAAACAGTTGTTGACCGAGAGTTTAATCTCCGTCAACGGGAGACAGTCTATCAATGACCGACTCTCGCGTAACATTATTTGTTTTACAGAGGCGTCCAGTGCAACGGGTGTACGGTTTGATACACAGCTAAACATTCATTGACCGGGAGTTTAATCTCCGTCAACGGGAACAGAACACTCTCGCGTTAAATTATTTGCTTTTACATTAGCGTCCAGTGCAACGGGTGTACGGTTTGATACACACCTAAACATTCATTGACCGGGAGTTTAATCTCCATCAACGGGAGACAGTCTATCATTGACCGACTCTCGCGTAACATTATTTGTTTTTACAGAGGCGTCCAGTGCAACGGGTGTACGGTTTGATACACAGCTAAACAGTCATTGACAGGGAGTTTAATCTCCGTCAACGGGAGACAGTCTATCATTGACCGACTCTCGCGTAACATTATTTGTTTTACAGAGGTGTCCAGTGCAACGGTGTATGGTTCGAAACACCGCTACACAGTCATTGACCGGGAGTTTAATCTCCGTCAACGGGAGACAGTCTATCATTGACCGACTCTCGCGTAACATTATTTGTTTTTACAGAGGCGTCCAGTGCAACGGGTGTACGATTTGATACACCGCTAAACAGTTGTTGACCGAGAGTTTAATCTCCGTCAACGGGAGACAGTCTATCATTGACCGACTCTCGCGTAACATTATTTGTTTTACGGAGGTGTCCAGTGCAACGGGTGTACGATTTGATACACCGCTAAACAGTTGTTGAAGGAGAGTTTAATCTCCGTCAACGGGAGACAGTCTATCAATGACCGACTCTCGCGTACCATTATTTGTTTCTACAGAGGCGTCCAGTGCAACGGGTGTACGGTTTGAATCACCGCTAAACAGTCATTGACCGGGAGTTTAATCTCCGTCAACGGGAGACAGTCTATCATTGACCGACTCTCGCGTAACATTATTTGTTTTTACAGAGGCGTCCAGTGCAACGGGTGTACGATTTGATACACCGCTAAACAGTTGTTGACCGAGAGTTTAATCTCCGTCAACGGGAGACAGTCTATCAATGACCGACTCTCGCGTAACATTATTTGTTTTACAGAGGTGTCCAGTGCAACGGTGTACGGTTTGAAACACCGCTACACAGTCATTGACCGGGAGTTTAATCTCCGTCAACGGGAGACAGTCTATCATTGACCGACTCTCGCGTAACATTATTTGTTTTTACAGAAGCGTCCAGTGCAACGGGTGTACGGTTTGATACACACCTAAACATTCATTGACCGGGAGTTTAATCTCCGTCAACGGGAGACAGTCTATCATTGACCGACTCTCGCGTAACATTATTTGTTTTTACAGAGGCGTCCAGTGCAACGGGTGTACGGTTTGATACACAGCTAAACAGTCATTGACAGGGAGTTTAATCTCCGTCAACGGGAGACAGTCTATCATTGACCGACTCTCGCGTAACATTATTTGTTTTACAGAGGTGTCCAGTGCAACGGTGTATGGTTCGAAACACCGCTACACAGTCATTGACCGGGAGTTTAATCTCCGTCAACGGGAGACAGTCTATCATTGACCGACTCTCGCGTAACATTATTTGTTTTTACAGAGGCGTCCAGTGCAACGGGTGTACGATTTGATACACCGCTAAACAGTTGTTGACCGAGAGTTTAATCTCCGTCAACGGGAGACAGTCTATCATTGACCGACTCTCGCGTAACATTATTTGTTTTACGGAGGTGTCCAGTGCAACGGGTGTACGATTTGATACACCGCTAAACAGTTGTTGAAGGAGAGTTTAATCTCCGTCAACGGGAGACAGTCTATCAATGACCGACTCTCGCGTACCATTATTTGTTTCTACAGAGGCGTCCAGTGCAACGGGTGTACGGTTTGAATCACCGCTAAACAGTCATTGACCGGGAGTTTAATCTCCGTCAACAGGAGACAGTCTATCCTTGCCCGACTCCCCGCCAGCGATAGACAGAACACCAAGAGTCTGTAACGAAGAATCTCTCTGTATTTAGCCTGTGTTTTCAATTGTGAAACAACCCGTTTTGCATATATTAATAACAACAATTTCTTTCTAGCATGGAGCCAGACTTTTCAGGAGAACCAGTGTTCTTCGCCGGTGACTTCAATACAAGGCTGGATTTGCATTCTTTATTGGAAGTAAGTTTATAAAATATAATATACACAACAAAACTATCGTCAATTTGTAAACGAAAAAAAATCACGAGGGAACGGGCACAGCATTTGAGACACAATCCTAGATTTAGAGTGAACCCAACGTATTTTAGTAGATTAGATATATTATAGGCTTTATTCTAAGCTAGCAATTAAAAAAATCAGTTGGCTAATTTCAGCCTTGAGAACAGTCATTCTGGTAAGATATTTGGGAAAAGTGTGTATTTTGAATTTCGATATATTCTTACTTATTGTTAATGGTACCGACAAAATTTCAACTCAGTTAACACTGCGTTTTTCAATAATATACTTATTTTTTTTCAACAGTGCAAATGTAATATTTATAATGTTCGTTAAATCTATTTATTTCGCAATAACAAACACGTTTAAAATAAGTTACTACAGAAGTTAAAATTTCAAAAAATTACGGTCTATGTAAATCATGAAGGTAGTAAAATATAGTGAAACGCAAACCATTCCCTTTATACTAAGCTTAAAGCCTTGATGGAATACTCTTCAGGAATACTTAGTTACATATCTGATATGAACTATAATGCTACGGTGAGTTCTCAGCTATCGACAGTTTTCAGTTCAGTCAATGAAATACCACAAAACTAAAACCAGAAAATATTCATACAAGAAAACAGATTCTTGAATACAGACTCCAGACAAGAAAACCATTAAAATTTATTCACGAAATTTAAACCGAACTAATTAAATAATTTAATTTTTTCAAAGATTTTTTCATAAAAAATTTTCTTCGCTTAAGCTTTTTCATTTAATTTTTATAACTGTCCACAAATTCAACCGATATTTTATTTATTAACTAAGAGTTTAGTCGACATAACTGTTTACTATCAATATCTGGCTATTTTTAAACGAAAAAGAACGTTTCAAAAGTCAATAGATTTGTTGGAGAAGTATCAAACAAACAATGTAAAATCATCAGTATCGTTCTGACTGTTCGTCGGGAACCCAAACAATAACAAAACGCGTATTATTTATCTAGCCATGGTGGCAAGTGTAAGATGTATATAGTTATGTTCGTTGTTTCATAGAGCATTTCTATGTGTTATAACAAGAAAATTATATGCATTTCCTCAATCTGTGTTCAAATTTCGATTCTACCGGAGCTCACAGGATCTATGGTTCCAATGATTAAATCAACTGACAGACAGTTATTTCATTATAATGGCTACATTTTTGTGCATTATATGACTTCGTAAACGTAATACTATAGTTCGCCCTTTCTCCAAGTACAGCTGCTAACTATGTGTCTGATAAGAAAAACCAGAATCGAACTCGCAATTTCCGTGTCAAGAACATCGTTCTTACATTTTCGTACTATAGCAATAGATGTGGCTGACAATTGTTGGCTAAACCCTATCGCACTTTTGCCTAGAGCCGGTCAGAATTCCAAACAACATAGGCATTATAAACATCGTTCTTACATTTTCGTACTATAGCGATAGATGTGACTGACAATTGTTGACTAAACTGCATCACACTCTTGCCTAGAGCCGGTCAGAATTCCAAACAACATAGGCATTATAAACATCGTTCTTACATTTTCGTACTATAGCGATAGATGTGACTGACAATTGTTGGCTAAACCCTATCGCACTTTTGCCTAGAGCCGGTCAGAATTCCAAACAACATAGGCATTATAAACATCGTTCTTACATTTTCGTACTATAGCGATAGATGTGACTGACAATTGTTGACTAAACCCTATCGCACTTTTGCCTAGAGCCGGTCAGAATTCCAAACAACATAGGCATTATAAACATCGTTCTTACATTTTCGTACTATAGCGATAGATGTGACTGACAATTGTTGGCTAAACCCTATCGCACTTTTGCCTAGAGCCGGTCAGAATTCCAAACAACATAGGCATTATAAACATCGTTCTTACATTTTCGTACTATAGCGATAGATGTGACTGACAATTGTTGACTAAACTGTATCGCACTCTTGCCTAGAGCCGGTCAGAATTCCAAACAACATAGGCATTATAAACATCGTTCTTACATTTTCGTACTATAGCGATAGATGTGACTGACAATTGTTGGCTACACTGTGATCGCACTCTTGGCTAGAGCCGATCAGAATTTCAAACAACATAGGCATTATAAAGTGAACCGAAATTATATATAGTAATTTTGTAGCGCTTCATTTTTGTAATTTTAGGAAGTATCAAACGTCAAACATGCTGCCTGCAATGCAATCAAAAATGATCAGGATGAAACCGTTCAAATGGACTATTATACCATGGACAGTGTTAGTTTAATTTTAGGCGAAAAATCAAACTAAATAATATACACGACAATATGCAGCGCCCTTGATGACGAGACCCCAGTAATTATTAGTTATATAAAATTTACTTATGTTATCACAGATAGGAGTTACATGCCCTAACTAACAACAACGATTAACTCACATAATGTTTCTTTGAATGTTTGTCCGATTATATAGATACAAAATTAAAGCAAGGCGATAAAAGAGCAGGAACTGGAAGTATTTGATTTAAGTTTCACCGCCGCGTTGTTTCGTAAATTTTATTTTGAAATTACATGTAATTCAAATACAGTCCAACGTATTTAACGTGTAATGCAGGGCACGTTTATTAACACATTGGTCTAGTGGTATAGCGGGTTCAACTGTCTTACCAATCCCTTAGGTTAGGCGTTCAATTCTTGTTGGCACGTTTTTGCGTTTTCAGTAGTTTTTATTTTAGCCATATACATAGGCGCATGGCGTAGAGAGATATATAGTAAAATTAAAAGTACACTAATGAAAAACTATATCAATATATTTTTGTTGCACGTTTGTTACTATCATTAATATATGCGAAACTAGTAATTGTTCGAGTAAATGCTTACGAGCCAGAATTCAGAGTGGTGAGAACAATCCCAGAAGCAGAAGTGTAAAAAATATTTGCCCAACAATGAGTTTATCTGCCCAGAAAACCCCATATAAGACGCTAAAAGCAACAGAAACACACATTTGGTGCATTTCCCCCGCTTTTCACCAAATATGAAATTTGGCACCAACTATAAGCTTATAGACTCCAGATTGGGAAGTAATTGAAAAACATGTTATATATCATTGGAAAGCTCTGGTAAAGCTACATGGAATAGGCCTATTAGTTTGCGGATAACTCGTGTACTTATTGAGAAAAGTCGAAAAACTGGAGGGGGTGCCCGAAAAATGGGCCAAAATGACGTAATTTTGCCCCATAACTTTTCTCACGGCAAAAAATTCAAAAATCGGGCTCCGTCACTACACCTAAATCGACCATTGCGGTTCGAATGAGCATCAAAATCCGCCCAACCGTTATCGAGATCCAGGTGCGACACACACAGACACGCGCACACACACAGGACCTGCTCAACCCCCCTCCAGAGCCAAAATTGAAAATTCTCGTTCCACTCGTTCGCTTTGCTCGCTCATTCCACTCGAATTCAATAAATTTTTCAATTACATTTGTATCAGATTACATAAATTGTTTTAAAATTTATTGTTTTAGAAAGCAGTCACCGTTCAACAAAATGCTATTGATTTCCACAACGACAAGAATTGGTTATTCAACGTTTGTGATGGCATATTGGTACATTATGTAGTTTCTATTGTAATGGCTATAAAACACGTTTCAATCTAGTAAAACATGTATTTGGACCAAAATGTTTGGAAAACAGATAGCTTTACCCTTTTCACGTACGAATTATTAATTTATATTTCGTACTTACGTTGAACAAACATTTACCACGTTTGTGAATTGAACCGGGATCATTTGAACGCAACTCTAATACGCTAGCCACTAAACCATTTAGGAGCTGTTGATCGATTCCTTAAAGAACCTCACAAACCAAACCACACTCAAACGTACAATACAAAATAAGCATACCTATGCTAAAAGGTTACGCAAGGAACGTTTCGGTTCATTTGGACCCACTGTGCGTGAAAACGCTAACGTGAAAATTCATTCAGGTGCAGAAATGGGACGTTTAGGTTCATTCAGAAATTTTTCGCTATATTTAAAAACGGAACGTTTCGGTTCACTTGGGCCCACTGTGCGTGAAAGCGCTAACGTGGAAATTCGTTCAGGTACAGAAATGGGACGTTTCGGTTCATTCAGAAACGTTTCATTACATTCAAAAACGGAACGTGTCGGTTCATTTGGACCCACTGTGTGTGAAAGTGATAACGTGGAAATTCATTCAGGTACCGAAACGTTAATGCAATTGTTTTAATTTATTTCATCAACATTATGAAAACTTTAATCCACTGTGATTCGCTCGCTCGAAATACGAGATGATCATTAATTCTGGCTCTTACTGCACTCAACGTTTAAGGTTCAATGTCTACGACATTCCTTCTCCCATCGTAAATACTGCCTTACTAATGTTTGTACTTTATTACCACATAAACGAAACCTGTTTGACTAAGTTGATTTAAAGAAATACTAATGGCTTTTGAGAGATATTATAAATTAGACGTATAGATGTGTAGAACACATACAGCATAGTCTAATACTAAAGTTCGGAACTAGTTGAAATGCGTTTTAAACTTGTTATAGACAAGGAACTTTATCTGAACTAGGAACTTGTAACATTTAGGAGCCGAAGTGAAATGCATGCTATGCTGTTCTCAATATACTAAGCCTAGTCCTGAGCCTGAGCTAAGATCCCTGTATGAGCCATATACTAAACCTAAGTCGAGGTCGGCAGGCTGTTAACCCCACATCCCCTCCCAAACATGTAGCTCTAAGCTGTCTTTCTTCGTAACGATATGGCGATGCAGGTATATTAATTGCATGTTCACACAAATAATACAGTTATATCTACAGTTACATGCAGGTATAACTGTATTATATGTATGAACATGTAATTAATATACATGTTCTAAGTGTATAGTACACCTGTGAACACATGTATTTTCATATACAGCTATGTATGTGTTCAAACGTATAAAATGACACATGGATGATTTATTGATTACTAGATGTACAACTTTAAACACGTACTTGATTCAAGAGTTCATGAAATTATATTCCACAGCGTATTCTCAAGAATCGGTCATAAACTCTTGCTATGTAGTGATTTGTTGGGTTTTAGGTCAAAAAACATGACAAAGAATTGTTGGTATTTCGTGAAGTTTTATGTGAACCAAGTGCAAAATTTCGCCCAACGTAAGTATATATGTCAAAATTTTTAAAAATGTAATATTATATTAGTTTATATCTGTCAAATAAATATTTGACATGTTCAACGTCTGTTTTACGCGTCGATGACACATTTTTTATCTGTCTACTAATGGTGCACAGTCGGCTGAAACATAGGTTAACGTAAACGTTTATCAGCCTAAGTGAAATGCATGTTATGCTGCTTTCGATATGCGGACCGTAAGCCTAGCACCTTTCATAAGTTTACAAGTCGTAGGCTGAGCAGAGCCATGACCTAAGCCTAAAACCTTTTATAAGTCTTCAAGTCGTAGGCTCCTTAGAGCCTAAGCCTACCACCTGTCATAGGTCTACACGTCGTAGGCTTAGCAGAGCCTAAGCCTAGCGTTTTTCATAAAAGTTCACAAGTTGTAGGCTACCGCACCCCGGCCTCGCATAAAGCTGAACTCTTTTCAAACAATTTAACGGACTTTTATTTTTTAAAATGTCTTTGTCCGAAACGGTCCGATTTAAATTTAAGCTATGGTACTATAACTGTGAAATACTATAATTCTTATCATAAAATCGCGGCTAACCTTACTCATCGTAGTTAAGCAATGGTCTTGATATGCTGGTCACTGAGATGCATGCTCTGACATACGTCCGATATTCCATGCCTTTGCTACATGAAAGCAGAATTAATTATGGCAATTAATTTAAAACATATATATCAACTGACATAACATGGATAAAATAGATATTAAGCTACTAAAAAATTTATGACTAGTATAAATTTCTTTGATGTTTGTCATGTTGTCGAAAGAAATTTTGAATTTACGTCAATAATGTTATTTGAACGTAAAAAACTGCATGGAATTTAATTCGCTCTATCAGGAAGATTTAATATGTCATGCTAAAACTGTGTGAAAACTCTATATGACTGTAGCTTCTGACAAGGCTTTAGCTTTGCATTTTGTTTCAAATTTTATACCCTAGCTGTCCGTACGATGATACTCAAGACAACGAAGAAGAAAGAAGGTCAATGAAAAAGGCTTTGTTTTTTAAAAACGCATGTCCAGCTTGGCGTGATCGTGTTCTTGCTAACAAAACTGCCTGGAGTTTAATCAAATCGGTAAACAAATATTAGATCGTGGATTTAGTAAAATTCTGTAAAATTCAGTAAAATCTGTTACAATTCCCAACTTTGGGTCTTGGTACACTAAAATCCTGGCACACTAAATTCTCGAAAATACACCATGTCTGTGTTACACCAACAATTTTATAGAAAAGAAGCATAACCCATAACAGTATTTTGTCACAAACATATAGTTTCCTAGTTGTACCTTTTACATTTCACAACAAGGCATCAGAAATTTCTATTCACCTTTTTGCGTATTTAGAACTATTACCAATTCCGTTTTCTTTTCTCGCTGAAAGTGCACAAAAAAATTTTTCAAAAAGTGACAAAATTTATGAAAAATTTGCACATATTGGTAAAACTTGGAGAAAATTTTTGTAAAAAAGGAGTAAAATTGGTACAAACTGAATAAAACTTTAGCAAAGTTGGGGAACTATATTAGCTTCTGAAAATTATAGAAATTTACAAATCCACTCACCACGAATCTTCCAATCTCCGCCGTAACAATCCGTCCGCCTGAGACGAGGGACCTTGAACACCAATAAAATATATTATGCTGGAGGGATACCGTTTTTTATCGCTGCACTTTCAACCCATCCCTGTGAGTTATATTGCGATGGTTTACCTTCACGCTAAAATGGCAGTTAATTTTTTCAATACAAAGCTAGGGTACCGATAAGATTGCAGTATATATATATAAACTGATATATATGATATTGGTGAATAAATTACACAATATTTTACAAACTGTAAATGGTTCATTAATAATAAAATGGTGTCGCCAATGCGAAATAATAAAATTTCGATCTAGTAGTATAGGTGCAGCCGAAACGATCCACATGTCCGAACAGGTTCACCCTTAATTTTGAAGAACCCGAATGAATCAATTATAATTTAGCGGTTACACTTCGGCTCATTTAACGTTTTCTTGTCATGGTACAAGTTCGTTTTCAAGATACACAGAAGTCAAGAGCATATATCATCTCATTGCGTCTCCAAGAAGACACCAGAGATTGAATCTGAACAGTGGCGGTCAGGACCGATGCAAACCGGTCCGTCTGGAAACGAGACGGCCTCTGTGAAACGAAGTTGCATCACTATCTAGAACTAATTTAAGGAAGACATAACATATACACGTGTGCTGACAAGTGGATTCTATGTCAGTAAAACCGATGATTGCAATTACTTATCCTATTTTTAACAGCCATAGCTAAAGCTAAATAGCATATATAAATAACGGGTTACTAGTTATCAGAACTTTAACGATCCGAACGGATGTACATCGGTCGAACCAAATTTAGCTGACGGAATTATCAATTTCCGACATCTGGATCTGTCGCGTTTTGCAATCATTCGGTAGCAACAAGCATACGTCATGGACCCTTGGGCCATAACCCAGTGGTGCGTAAATAAAATACAGGCCATGCAATTTTTGATAGGCTAAGCCTAAGGCTGAGTTTTGCCAAAGCTACGGTCCTTATATGAGACGTGCACTAAGCCTAATAGCTGTGCTATTGTTCCAGTTTTAGCAGGGTGAGGCAAATTTCCTGTCACCGTCAACGGTTGTTTTGTACCCAACAACTTAGGTACATTCTGCCCTCCCGAACATTTATTTTAAATTTGAACTGAAAAATACCAAGTATAAAATAAACTTTATTTTTGTGTCCACATTTGAAACAAAATTCTATAGTTAGGATGAAAGGTGGAGGAAGGGCAGGACAAAACTCGAAGTTTGTCCACCCAGCATAACTTTGTGTGAAATGACACAAAACTGGAAACTGTCATAAAAATGTACTGTGACATTATTGTTAGTCCTGGATCCAGAGATTTCTGAAAGGCCACTGTTTGCTAAATCTTTTTCGGTAGGAATGAGAGTGGTTTTACGTGAAATTTTTTGAATACTGTTTAAGTACCTATTCTTAGGTTTTTCCTCATATTTTGCGTCCGTGTGATATGTCTATGGTTTGAGCGAAGTGTGGGAGCGGCAGCCTCCTCCCTCCTGTACTCGATCCGTTAGTGATAACTGTCACGCTCTTGTTCAAAAGTGTATCATAGACTCTTCATGGCAGGTTATTAATGCAGAGCCAGTGAGAAATTCTGAGCTTTTAGGTCCTATACTAAAATTGGTTGTATTACAGAATGACTTTGCTCGAAGCTATGGTATATCTGTATATCATTTGTGTACATTACTTTATGCATATGCTTACGTTATAATTTATATGGTGACAGCTACGTGACTAGCAATAAACTGTCATCTTTCCACTATATACATTTTATGTATGTAATATAAGTTTAACAGGTTAAAATATATAATTTAAAATCTATTATCAATATATTATATTGCCTGTATGAATTTTCACTGATATATTTAGACTCGGTGTGTGTATTCCTTGCGGTAAGATATAAATGTTCAAAACTGTTTATTTTTCAGGATTCATTTACCGCGGGATCGGTGTATTACAACATTATCGGATCCAACGAATGCATGGGAATACACAAAGTAAACCATTCAAAATTTTTATTTATTCATGTATTCAATACAGTCTTTAGTCGCTGCTTCGACGAACGTGAGATATTTTCTCTATAGTGCTACTAACTTGGTAATTCTGTGTAAATTCACATAAAGATCTTCTTTATGAAATTTCACAGAAAATGTTTTCTTTCCTATTATGAATTTCACATAGCTGCAGTTTGAGTGAATTGGAAAAATTTTGTAGAGGATATAACGCTCGGTGATACTCATGTACTTTACCTTATCCAATGGGCTGGCCGTTTTGCGGCCAATCCATTCTCAAGGAATGCAAGGGTGCCCCAAGGATCTTCGGCGTATCACCTAGGTTCTTTGCGTGGGTTTCGGTCTC
This sequence comes from Trileptium ribeirensis, assembly GCA_030248225.1. Lineage (NCBI taxonomy): Eukaryota > Metazoa > Nematoda > Enoplea > Enoplida > Thoracostomopsidae > Trileptium > Trileptium ribeirensis. The sequence continues at coordinate 13,362 of JASANE010017314.1, forward strand.
AAACTCTGGGTTATCAGGAGCAGATAAAACATTTCTAGTCTTCCTTACAAATTCGGAGAACAGTAAATCACTAATAAGTTTAGCACTTTGTAAAAATAATTTCGGAAAACATAACTTCTTGTTCGCTATGTAATTATATTTCGTTTGTTATGTTGTTTAAAAGACAAACGGTAAAACAAATCAAAATTTAAATTTTATTGCCCGAAATCATTGCTACAAATAGATACCTGCAGTAAAATTTGTTATGAGAATATATATCCAGCCGAAATCATCAAGCTCTAGCTCTTCAACGTTGAGGTGGTTGAGACGACTTTCGGACGCACTCGATTCCATTAAGGCGTTGTACACACGCTCAAACTTTTTGATCAAAATTTGAAAGCATCTTTCTTTGATAAGTTTGAACGTGCGAACACTGTTCAAACTTTTCAACGATATGCCTTTAGCCAATCATCGATGACATAAATTACCTGAAAAAGTTTGAGCTCAAATTTTGATCTCAAATTATGATACGTCGCTATTTTCCTTTAAAAATTACCTTCAAATTTTGGTCAAATTTGATAAAAATTTGAGCAAAAAGTTTGAGCATGTGAACACACCTTTAGTTCTGCACTTGTGCTAGAAAAGAAAGCGAAATCCTGCCATTTTTGCGTCCAAAATTCGCACAACAGCAAAATGAATCGCTGAAATTTTCTAACTTTTAACAACGTGGATTATGGCTGCATGTATTTTATACGGCTTATAATCGGTTAAGCAAATTGTTCTAATTTGTTTAAAGGTACAATCAAGACCTGTAGAAAACTACAAAACGGCTCATTTTGGCACCAATGATAATTATATTTTAAGAAGTTTTTGCAATTTAGCCGAATAATATATACAACTGCGTACCGTAGGGATTGCATAATACGAACTTACGAAATACAATAAGATATAAATGCGGATTTATGTAGCGTTTATACGGCCGTTAAAATCCTAATTTGAACATAAACGCAAGCGAACGGTAGACCGTTCATTTACAAACGAACGTCAACGTAAACAAAATTTGCCGTATTTCAACAACGAAACGTCTTTCTGTTCGTTTATGAATGAACGTGAACGCAAATTAACGTTCTAAATGTTCGTTTAGAAACGAACGTTGGTACATTCGTTTTTATACAATTGTTTTTGTCCGTCACTGTAGTGATTGATTACTGCGAACTTGTCCGTGTTTTCTCGAAAAAAATAAATGTTATTAATTTGCAATGCAAATCAATTGTATCTAATCTTGGAGATCCGTAGCACTTGATGTATTGCTGAAAAATAATCATTGAAGCAACATGACCTGGGACTTTTTCAAATACAATTAGGTCGATCGCTGTGTACCAATTGTAACAGTTTTGGAGTTATAGTTGGAGACGAGTAATAGCTGTTTTTTACATTTGCAATAGCGCCTTTGGATCGAGACAGGTGTTTGCGGACGCAGATCCTCCGACGGTGGAATTATTATTTTGGGGATCCAACTCTTAGGGAGAGATAGAAATAATAACCAGCACGTTAGTCAAAATACTACCAAGTTTGACGACGGCTACTGATGACAACACAAAACTTTAATAAATTTTAACATTTTCAACGTGTAATTTTATTATTTACAGCATTTTCTTGTGTTTTTTCAGCCAGTTTACATGTCTGCCACACTACGGGTTCCCGACAACGCTGAACTTCAAGACTCAAACGAGACACGTTCAGGATTGCAAAATGGACCGCATTACGGCTACAACAGTAGATGAACAAAACAATACGAATATTAAAATATTGTGTTTAGACATGTTTTATTATTTACAGCATTTTCTTGTGTTTTTTCAGCCAGTTTACATGTCTGCCACACTACGGGTTCCCGACAACGCTGAACTTCAAGACT
>JASANE010017315.1:0-15354 GCA_030248225.1 Trileptium ribeirensis
ATTGTAGCCTTGTTACAATTTGCGCCAAAGTGGCCAATTCATTAAATAAACTGTCAGAATGTGGGACATTTTTGTGCAAAACATGGTTTAAATTTAAGCTTCAACATACATCTACCCAGCTATCAAACGTGAATTCGGAATAAACTCAACCGTATACTTATAACACATTTTTCAATTTGGACATTTGGAGAGAGTAGTGGTGAAATTGATTCTGTACGCTTTATTTCTGAATGGCACATGCACTTTGAAAATTTGAACAGAATTATACCAAAGCTATACATAGCTGTAAAACCAAATCTGAACAGTATTTATTTCAAATATAATGTTTCGACGCCATTATTGTCTAACGATTGGAATTATTGGGCTTATATCATTACCTGCGGGAATATTGAGTTACAGGTCACCTACAATTGGAACGATTTAACACATCAGGATTACTTGCAAGAGGTAAAGGGGCTGGTGGCTGCAGCTGAATACCACTTTTTACTTACAAATGCAAAAAAATTAACTGATGGGATTATAATAAAATGTAACCGCCAGGCACCTCTACTTTTTTTGGCTCCCTCTACTTTTGAACTGCTTGCAACGCACCTGGTTACTTACTATAACACTGTAATTCGAGCTGATTTTAGTACGAGAGAGAGCTGTTTTTCTACCCCAGCATGCAAGCGGAAGAAGGTACAGGCAGATAATATTACCTGCATAAGTGCGTTTGAATGGTCCCATCTAATTGTAAAAGCTAGAAACTGCCGCTGACACATTCCGTATGTAATAAAATTTGCCTTTTAGCGTTGCTTATCGCAGCGCAACAACAGAATTATTAATCTGACTACAAAACAATATATATTTATTCAGTAATAATGATAAACGACACTATGGCTAAATCTCTGTCATTTGGTAACTGTTATCTCAATTAATGAGCCGCCGGCGATTGCCATTTTCAAAACTGCAAAGCTATCGGGGCCATGTTAACTTGTTTCGTTAAGCTGAAAAACGATCACAGTTTTAATGTTGAAGTAAAGTACCCAAAGGTGAAACGAAAATTTTATATAATCCTTAAGCCGACCAGCTGAACTTTCGCTAGCTCGGCTACATTTTTTGCCAGAAAATACCATGTCTTCATAGATATTAATACTCCTTCATAGTATGAATATGGTTTAATACATATTAATCCTACAATGGACCCGTGGCGTAGTGGTTAGAGCACAGGTCTTACAAACATGAGGATGCGTGTTCGAGTTCTCCTGTTGAGCAAGAGACTAAGACCATGTTGCTCCATGGTACCCATCTCTAAAATGGGTACGAGCCTGCTCGACGGAAGGTAAACAGATTCCTAGTCGTCACTGACATCCCTCCACAGGATTGTGTTTCGACAAGTCTAGTTGCAATTGCCACGAAAATCAGCACCCGCATCATAAATATAACTTGGGACCTTTAAACATTTTAATAAAACCCACATGGTATTACTTAGCTAACTATATGTCTAAGGTAACAGAGTTTCCACATCGAACCTGGCATCCTTTCAAAAGCTTGTGTTTCGGTAACGCTGGGTGCGATTTCCACGACGCGGGAAATCAGCACCCGCACCAAAAGTATAACTTGTGATCTTTAATATATTTTAAAAAATGCCTAGAAGGTATTATTTAGCTTACTATAAGCCGAGCACAAATACTTCGCCTGGTAAACGTATCGGTTTTATGAGTATGATATTTAATGTCTATTCATATCATGCCTAACGTGTTTAGTTGCACCGAGGCCCGAAGCTTAAGAGGGGCGTAGCCGGGTGATGGAGGGTGAGACAGGTCGGCGGAAGTGCCACGCCCTCCGCGTTTATGTTTTCGACTCCTGTGGTTCCGTCATTAAGATGGAGGTATCCTGTCAGGGATGTTAGTCAAATCTTCGCGTAGAGGTAGGATTGGAGCCTGAGGTGATAACCCCCTAGCATAGTTTCCCCATGGGCATGTATATATGCAAACCTGTGCACGTCGTAAACGCGGTATATATGTATGTTGCACTGCGAAAGCAAATTTCGACAACTGCGTTCACACGATCCAAAAAGGTACGTTGCCACAAAATTTTAATATGCCAGTAATGCGTAGGGATGGACTGAATAGATGTCTGACGGTTGAAAGCTGAAAAAATTATTTTAAAGTTTTAAACAGTGGTGCATCAATATGAACTGGTAGAACAAAGCCCTTCCAGCGCTCAACATAGCGACGCCAAAAGTGCCAGTTAGGTAAAACCTACAATTTCGACAAAATATTAGACACAGATGTTACCAGTATCGTCATTAGGTTTATTAATTTTAGCATTTAATATTGTATTCACTTCAGGGTTTATCAGAACGCTATTCCATGTTTTCGTGACCGAATATTTCGGTGTGGTAATCGGAAACAACGTGAAATGTTCAACGACGTTACAAAAACTATTGATTATTTCTGCGGCGACGATTCAGGAATCATACGTTAGAATCTCTAATAGCATTGTAGTTATCTTGTTCAAGGCTTAAATCAGCTTATCATATATGATCGACAAAGAATGTGCAAAATTTTGCTAACCCATAGTGGCTGCTTATGTCGTGTTGTCGTCAGGAGACAAAGTTTTGAGGCCGGCAGAGATGAATTAGAAAGGCGGCCTCGCGGCGGCATCTTGTCGCAAATTCGATTGTTCGCCTTCGTCTTGCTGCTCCTCTGAATGCTATGAACATAGTTTTCGAACAATCAGAAATTTATTACTTGACCACACAACAAAACTGTAGATGTGATTTACATTGAACGTGTATAAATTTAGAGCAAATTCTGTTCAGCGAAGTTTGCAACAATCTGCAGTGGCTAGTATCAAGGGTGCATTAGGGAAGAGTATGACACTTCCATGCACTCACATGTTAGCCCGTGTTTGATGACGCAAGTATTTTTGGGACCGGGTCGGTCGGACCCCCCCCCCCCAATTTCTGGAGGGCTCCCAGCTACCCTTCCCCCCAGAAACTGGGGGTAAGGCCCAAAACGCCAGCGTCATCGAACACGGGCTAACATATGAGTGCAGGGAAGTGTCATACTCTTCCCTAATGCACTCTTGCTAGTATTAATAGCACTTTTATGAAAATACCAACAATAATGACCCGAACAACCTGGGAGCTGTCAAATGCAAACATTCTTGGATCACTGTGGGTGAACTGCAGGCAAAGTGTGTAGCAATTTGTTTAATCTATTTTTCATTCTTACTTGCTGTATAGTTGTCGGACATTGTCGCTTACCTGGGTGGTCGACTGGCCAATTAAGTGTGCATATTTGATGAGTGAAATGACATGTTTAGATAAATTTAGATGTTTAGATATTGTGTTAGCTTATTTTTCTAAATTTGCACACAGTATTGTAAAATACCACACGACGATTTACCTAAAGTATTGTGAGCCAACGTTTCATGTCGGGCAGATTTATTTCGCCATGAAAAACAAGTAGAAAAATCATTCGGATAATTTTAACATGTATACGAAACATTGTGAATGACGTTCAAAATTTTCAATATTTATACAATACATATATATTGGAGTCCGCAGTTGGGTCAAGTCTAGGTCGGGTCCGGTCGTGTCGAGTCGTGGTTTAGCAAATTCGAGTGCACGGATGTAGCCAAAATAGCGTGGCATATCAAGTTATATCTACGTGCAACACATTTTTTGCACAACCTCAACGTAAGTTTGGAGGACCCAACTATGATCAATGAAAACTTGTAATACATATGCTATAAGTATAAGTAAAGCGCAAAATATACTGGAAGGCGAACACATATTTTTAAACATCTCTTTCTGCTTTCATTCTGGATATTTCGTGATCAACAAATAAATTAATATATCTTGAGAAACTTCAATCGGGTCGGGTCTAGGCTACAAGTTATCAGGTAAAGTCTGGGAATTTGAACCCATTGCGGTTTCTAATATATGTATCGCCCAGAATTTTACATTTGTACCTACTATTGGATTTCCGCCACAAATATCTAATTTAAGTGTGATTTCCTAAATTGCTGTATATAGTCTAGCTGGATTATACACGTGACATAGCTAATCTAGTTCTATGTATGACATAATTAGAACCAAACACACACGTCTTTTGTAATCAATATTCGGTTGTAATATATGCTACATTTCTTGCTACAACTTCTAATAAAGAAAGGTAAATTTCTGATTCAATTTTGTTATTGCCGCAGTTGTTCGTTGCAGTTATAGAATACTTATTTAATGCTCCCATATTTGAACTGCAGAGATTGGCTTATTGAGATTTTGAAACTAATTCACAGCTTTATATGACAGATTTCACAATAGGGTTCACAATTTTAGAATAAAATCCTCGTGGTGTTACTTTGTTTAACCTCCACCAAATGTATCTAAGTTGTAACGTGGAAGGTCTTTTGGTCAGGAGACCGACTTTCCCTCCAAAACGACCTCATACATTTTTGTCAATTTTACCCCATTTTTGGCAAATTTACGCCAATTTTTGGCCAATTTTGCATCCCAACTTTTGCTAAAATTTTTTCGCGCGCGGGCTGTTGGGGGCTTTCGAAGATGTAAATATGGTTTCAGGTAGTCCGACCCTTAGGGGCGTTACCCCCTACCGCGTCGACCCTATGGTAAAAAGAGTAGTGGCTTACTCAAATACACAGGGCGCAACTAAGTAGTCTTTCACTTTACTGATTGCTCTAACATATATAAAGCCATTTTGGGAATTGAATAAAATTTACTCAATGTTACACTAACAGAGATGAAACGGAGTCACCGGATTGCAGGGTCATAGTGTGTGACTCAGTTCTGACCCGGTCTGATTCAAAAGCCGAAAGCACTCCTCTGCATTGTACTAAACATAACAGAACAACACCTTTGCTTTTTGTTTGTCGCTCAGCTCTTCAACAGAAACAAATTGTCTACTCAAGTGCCTCAAGTGCACGTATACCCAGCTCTGCGACTACGATTGCTGTAAATATCGCAAAAACAAGCCGGTCGGACTGGCAGAAGAGTGGTTGAAGAATGTTGGTGCGCTTTGATAGGTACCTTCATGACGTTTTGCCCGAAAACAAAATTATAAAGCCGTGGAGATCAGTATATGCTCCTATTTGCTGGAGGTGAGAGTTTTGGTTCTAGTCTCGGCTCTGCTCTAGAGCCAAGCCGAGCTGACCTTACATTTTACAGCTTACATTTCGCTTTAACACCTACTTTTGTTCATCACTTTAGTGTCTGGCTAAAGCGCAACCGAAAATGCAACTGCAATCCATGTTCAAAAGCCTTCAATCAGATATTCAATTGTTTTACTGATAGGAAAATTTTATAAAAATTCATAGAGTGCGCATAAGTTGCTGTGAATTATAGCCTTGTCATTAGGTTACCGTAACCGCGTCACCGAGGCAACGAGTCACTACCGTGACCGGGTCACCAGGTCGCAAAAAAGTGACCCGGTTCTATCTCTGGTGAATACTGCCTTAATAAGTCAACTTATTTTAGTCGGACTCTACTTGCATGAATATCTCTGACGATATTGATTGTACCCTGTCCTGCGCTGTCTGCTAACAGCATAATAATAAAGAGTTTACTGCGAATAGTTTATCTTGACTGATTGATTTTGCACTACATCTCGCTCCGACGAGTCTGCTGAAGAACTTGATTTACAAAATTTTAAGCTTTGCAAAAAACGGGAAGGCGTATTCTGAAATTTTGTGGATTTGAAGAATTGGAATTTGATTGATATATGTAGGATGAGCAGTGATATATATTAGCATTTGCTTTATCTGTGTTAATGCGTGTTCAAAAGATTTATTCTTTCTGCAAAATGTTTTCTACTGAAATTTCGGTAACGCATTACTGACCTTGAAACGAGTAAGTTCAACATTTTTCATAAAATTTCTAATACAGTTAAGTTAAATGTCAATTTATACTTGCGCTACTATGGTAATGGACAATTACAGCAAATAACGAAAATGCATATGGCATAGCGTTTATTTAACTCACTCCACGTACAGTTGGCTGAAATCATTAGCCTACTGTAGTTAACGACGCTATTATATAAACCAATTAATACAAGATTTGTATTTCTTCATTCCTTGACCAAAACATTTTCAATTTTATTTACATCATTTTTAAGCAACTCATGTTCGATCTAGTTTATCTCATAGCTGTTTTCGTTTCAGAAGCCCAGTTCGTTCGGTATGGTCCTTGCATTAGTACGATTTTGCGGCTTCCGCCTAGTAGAACCTGTTCAATGATGAATTCGTCGTGGGTCGAACGCCTAAATAGCTGCCGGTAAATGCTATATTATTAACCGGAATGATTTTGTTATGACAGTAACGTGTAAAGTTAAGGTAAAATATCGTATTATAGCTTTGATGGACATAAACATCTTTCACTGATATATTATATACCTTGAACTTTGATGTATTGATATTTCATTTTAAAGCTAAGCGGTATCTGTTTGCATGCCGCAAGTACTTAAAAAATATAAACTGCGGGAGTAAACATTTTGTCGGAAGTTGTAAATGCTTTGCACAATACTTAAATTGAGGCTATTCTATATTCAGTTCAAATGTATTTTGCCGCAATACCTTTTTTATACTAGTTTTCTACACGAATACGTCAATCTTAAACATTATATGACTCAGGGCATCGTGCTAAATTTTATGAGCAATCCGAGATTCATGATGTATTATCCCAACCACTTGGAAAATATGAATTTCGTACGGCGAACGCAGCGGATGTTGCATTATGTGTCCTCGACTAGTAGCGGCTTTATGTCTCGCATGTCGAAATATTTAGAAACATAACAGCGGTCAAAACGTGGTGACCATACTGTCTTCCACTGCAGATAAGCATGCACAGCCTACAGCACTGGCAGAATAATGACAAGATTTGGATCTTTTGTTATTGCTGGTTTTCCGTGAACAAAAATTTGGCTATTTATCCATTATATAACGTAATTAAACATATGCCATAATTTTGGCTCTACATCTGTAAGCAGCCAAATACCTATTGGTCATGCAATAATTGGTTTTAACAAGTTTCAGAGACTGACCAGCTGATTAATTTAATCGTGCTATTGCAGCGGAATACCCAGTTTCCTAACTCTCTCAATACTTTTATTTTAGTGATCATTGTTCAACGTACGACCAAAATATACTATGTTTAATGCGTGTTTGGATGTCGGAGCAAAGTATATGTACGATGAAAGACATCGATGACAAATGTGGGCCGGAATCGAAGCAGTTTTACTACGCAATGCGTCAATCGCTATACGATAAAAATTTTCCAATTATGTGTCAACAAACGTTTTCCAAAGACAACACACAGTTTTCGTCTACCATTCCTTCAACAACACGCACCGCTTCTGATAATGTGGACATATTTCGACATCAACGTCATCCAAATAAACGAAATAATTTTATGAAATCAAGCAAAGTTCAACTCATTAAATATCCTATACAACTAGCTGATGCCATTGATGATTTTCCGAGCCATGACAATCGACAAAATAAGCAATTCTTTGCAGCAAAAACCCGCGATTCTGGTGAAAGAATTCAGCGATTGGCCGAGTTGGTTGAAACTATTTTCGGTACTCCGCCATTGTATCACGTAAATCACACGTAAGTTTGCATTTTTAGTTTTGTCTCATTTATTTTATAGATTTTCAATTTATGGACACTATTGTAGAACATCATTGGAAAAAAATGGATGGCGTTGAACATATGCAAGTACAAAATGAGACGTAGCTCATTTGTATAAATTTTCTGTTTATCCCTTATACTTGCGTATTTTCTATATTTTCATTCGCATTTTCTCGAGTTTTTTGAATATTTACTATTTTCCCGTATATTATTCTATTCTTTACATCTTATTTAATAAAATTGCCAATTTTGTTAAAACCTGAAATTTTGACTAAATTTGATCTTGAATCTGATAAATGTAATGTGGATATCAAATTAATGCGCTCATTACGTTTGTTCAGCATACACATATATGTTATATAATAATCGCAGTATTAAATTGTAATTATGTAATAAATATAATTTAGAACATACAATTATGTAATAAATATATATACATATATATTATAATCGTAATATATGTGTAGTATTGGTGTTGCAAATATTTTTGCGAACAAACATTGTACTCGTAAAATTGCAGGTTCGGACGTTGGAGGATGCCGTCTACTGCTGTAAAACTCAAGCCATCAATAATTATTCCACCGTTAACTAATCGTATCCCATCAGCAGTGAAACCAGCGAAGACTGGTGTTTTCCCGCTGTTAGATAAACGATTGTTGTTATCAGGTTAGAATGATGCGTTACAATGCATCTTTTTAGCTCAAATTTAAACAATTGGGCTTTGTACTTACGAACGACCGATTCGTTACAATTCACTATGTATATGGTAGGTTCACTTGTTACAAACCTAACTGCTGAGCTGATACAACAACCAAGAAAATGTGTTCGTTACACAAAATGAAGAAAACAAAATCAAGCTCACCAATAAATCAGCTAATATTCGTTCATTAAACCAAACTAAATTGCTTATTGAGCCTAACCGCTACAGCTTGTATTGTGTCCGCAACTCATGTGCAAATGCAAATTAATTGAATTTGCATAACATCATTATTTTTTTCATCACTGCAACACCACTACAATATTCTTATTGACAAATTTTCTTGCTACAAAATATTTGTTTTGTATGCAACATACAGTGAGTGACACAGTACACAGCACTAGCGCATTGCATGTTGCCGACGATGAAACCATTCGACATGGAAATTTTATCCTCACGTTAGTTGATCACTGTCAGACGTCGATGCAAAAGCGGTGCTGAAACCATGTGCAGTCAACAAATTAGAAAATTGCTAAAGCTTAAATTAGAGTAGAATATCTCTAAAGACGTGTGCACAATTCATTCGATGCAATTGGTTCGTCCCGATCCGATTTGCGTTCAAGTCGCACCCGATCCGATACTGCAAAACTTTACACCTACCGCAAACTGGTGTATACGAATTTAGCACACTACATCATCCGATTCAGATCCGATAAAACTGTACATCCTCTAACGGATTGGATCGGATGCAGTGTGGACAATGCACGTACAAGTCGGATCAGATCGGATATTGAACAAGCCCGTACGCATAACCTATATTTTAAAATATTTACACCAAAAGTTCGTAACAGTAGCTTTTTTGCTGTTTAACACCAGGTATGTAATAAAATCTACCTTAACGTGACCCTGTGATTCTGTTCTACAATTGCAAATAAGACTAAAGTGTAACCATTCAGCAGATTACCCGCACAAATTGGTGTCAATCGATTATAGTCCTTTTTGTTTTCAACAAATAGACGAGTTGAAAGCGTAAGTCTAGTTCAAAGACAGTCTGCGCGTTGTTTACTCTGCAGTTCGTGTATAAACAACTGTGAAACAACAAGCATATCACTGAAAGCAATTTCCAACAAAGTTTCACAGTTTATGTGTCTGCTAGTAGGACTACAAAATTATGATGTTGCACAATAATAATGGTAAAGGCGCAACCCCACCTGGCAATGCTCATGCCGTGACAGTTTATGTGTATGCTAGTAGGACTACAAAATTATGATGTTGCATCATAACAATGGTAAAGGCGCAACACCACCTGGCAATGCTCATGCCGTGACAGTTTATGTGTATACTAGTAGGACTACAAAATTATGATGTTGCACAATAATAATGGTAAAGGCGCAACCCCACCTGGCAATGCTCATGCCGTGACAGTTTATGTGTATGCTAGTAGGACTACGAAATTATGATGTTGCACAATAATAATGGTAAAGGTGCAACCCCACCTGGCAATGCTCATGCCGTGACAGTTTATGTGTATGCTAGTAGGACTACAAAATTATGATGTTGCACAATAATAATGGTAAACGCGCAACCCCACCTGGCAATGCTCATGCCGTGGCTTTAAGCAAATAACTGTTTCCACAGAATTAACCGGAACGGTAACCACACTCTTTAGCTTAAACTACGTTTCCTACTGATTCACATTAACACTTTTATAATCCACAATACAACGACATTTTTAATCTACCAATTTTCATACGGTGAATTTTAATAATTCGAATAACCAGGACCATTCATAAGACGACAGAAATGTTCCTAGTCACTTCAGAAATATCAACCTAGTACAACTTGGTGTGAGGGAATATCAATAACAACAATTTATTTAAGCATGAGTATTTTGTGATTTGCGGATTTGGAACAGTCCGCAGAAAAAAAACTGATAGCCGTGATATTAGGCATTGGCGTCTGTATGGGGTAGGATGGGTTACCCACAGAGCCATAATTACCAGTTGAGGAGCCGCACTTCCACCCCAACCGCCTTGCTTTGCTCTCCAAAAGCGTTCAAAATATTATGTTAGCAATTAAGAGCAACATTACTATACGAAATGACGAAAAAATGGTGGTAATTAGGAGAGCTATTCGGAGAAAATCGATAAAATCGGAGAATTGTTTAGTAATACACTTACTGTAACAGCCTCACCGCGCGGTCCCTCCCCTCCAACACCGACCAGAACCAATTACACCTTGAAGCTGATGAGCGTTGAACACTTCATGATATTAGGTGTAAATTCAACTACAACATTGCACGCTATAAAATTAACTCACATCAATAAGATTTTACTTAAGTTTATGCAAGTTAATATACTATGTAAATGTTTTTAACAGCAAGTAGAAATGAAACTGTTAAAATCAAAAGATATCGTCTTTCTCTATGATTACTCCAATAGGAATGCTTTTGTTAAGATTTGTCGGTCAGTAATTCAAGATCGATTTACTGACTTAGTGCTCAGGTGCGGCAGTTGTAGCTACAGGCTAGCATAATTCTCTAGGTCGGCTCAACTTATAATTTCAGTAGCAGTACCGGTTTGTCGTAGGTTTCGATCAACATATGATAGAAATATGTTAATATGTTCACAGGATTATATCTCCCACTGCCGTTTAGGCTGTAGTAGTTGCTGATTCGGTTGTTGGTTCTCCGACGAAGCCATTACGGGATCAGCCGGGCGAAAACAATCTGCTTGCGGTGTTAATAATTTAAAATGGAAAATTTGAGAAAAAGAATCATTATAGTTTGTTTTGGCTTTATAGTACATTCTCATTCTGTAATCGTGGTGGGAAATTTAATTAACATCAAGGTTTTGATTTGTTGCTAGCCAATTTGCAGCATTCAAATATATAACACTAATGGCCTGAAAGTAATTACACAAATTATTAATTTTGGATATGAATATAGTTTTCAGTATGAATCCTGTACGAATATGTTTGTCCTAAATTTGGAATGGTGCTATGTTTGCAAGAAATGAATTGAAAAATAATTCCACTTTGTTATACCTTTATACTCTACTCTATAGAGCGAGACAACTATAATTAAAATTAGACTTAGAGAAAAGAATTAAGTGGTCGAATATGATATTTGTAATCAGAGATGACCTGATTTACCAACAAGTGTCATGAAAAAACTTTTTGAACTTTTAATTTAGCTCCGATATAAAATACTAATTGTAAACTTCTTTATTTTAAGGAAAGTTTACAGCCTCAAACGAAATTTTTCCAAAAGAAAAGCCATACAAGGAACGGCATTCCGTGTCGAATCCCACTGTTAAGTTGTCAACTCTGCGGTATAATAGCTATCATACTGACGAATTACTTACTACAACGCCATTGTCCACTAAATCAACTCAGAATATCCGCAATTTATCGGTTGTTACTGATAACAATACCGTGATTGTAACACAGAAGCCACTGAATCTTACAACATTGCCCACAACGCAACTAATAAAAAAGCATTTAAACATAGCATACTACACAAGTCCGAATATTTTTGAACGAAATACACTCCCACCTTATATTCTTATTCGACCCAATTCTTATTGGTATCAATCTCCACGACGTCGTACGTCGAAAACCGAAGCTGTTCACCGTGGCCTGCCACGATTGACCGAAAAATTTAACACATTGCCGCCTTACATTTTCATAAATCAACAATCTCATGAAATATACGATAATGAACAGAATCATATTGCCCATCTAGAACAGATGGTAGCGCCAATCTCAAGCCAAAGAGCCAACAAATCTAAGTAAGCGATCTGGTCTTTTTTAACTTCGAATATTAACATTACCTGATTAGTTATCAAACAAGGACAAACGCTGCGAATAGGCTTATTTTCAAAATGGGTTCCAATGTTTTATAAATTTATACCTAAAGGTTTTTACTGTGTCTGTCGTACTTACATATTGGATTCACTTGTAATGTCGTTATTTCTTCGTAAAGCATATATTCTAGGCGGTTGTGTATGATGCGGCGTTCACGTTATAATGTACCTAACGTTTGGAACCCATATTACAAAACACAGTGGCAAGCACATTGTCGACAACAGGGTGTCTTAGACAGCCCCTTATTATTTTCAGATTTTTTCAAGGGTAGCTAGTTAAGGATACTGTCACTTTTCGACGGTGTCAAGCACTACGTGTCTTTTTTTTTGAATTTTTTGACGTTGCGCTTCATTATCTCATCAACATGCATATATTAAGACAAAAATATCGAGATTTTAAAGAAAACTACTCAGCACAACTGACAAATACGCCTAGCGAAAGACGGTGTCCGTTATTGTTAACAAGTTAGTATCTAATAGTGTGTACAACACCATAAAGAAAAATGTAGTAGCTAGGGGTGTGTCGCACAGGCTTGGAAATAGATTTACGGTATGGGTGTGACCGTGACTATTTATACGGTAGCGTCGCGACTGCAGGGGAGAAATGTTTCAAATAGCGGGAAAATTATAACGTGAACGCCGCATAATAACGTGGGCAACGCCTTATCACCAATAGCAATTTGTTCAAGGCTGAATTTTTCAGTCCATGACTCAGGCTTTAAGCATTTGCCGCGCAGCTTATTTAAGCTTTAGCAAAGTGCTCATATTTTATTTCAAAATTATAAATATATTTCAAACACTACAAGTTTAGAGATATTATCTTTTGCGCTATGAAAGTTTGAACCAATTCAGTTTTGTCAAAGCTATGTTAATGTGAATAATACTAATATGTGTGCTGTTTTTGGCTTAAAACAGACCTTATTTAATCACTAATGCTTTAAAGGCAGACATTCAAATAAATGCATTTATCGGTATGTGCCAATCGATAATTGGATCAAATGTTGAATATAAAAAGCATTGCCTAGTACCACAAAATATTTCGGCGTAAGTGCCATAACCAGGTAACAAGATGATCTACTGTACTGCGGAATCATTTTAATATTATATTATATTTACATTAGGTAATAGCGATCATTAATTGTTCCTCAGCTGCTTCATTACCTAGGAGTAAACTTAACAATTGCTGCAGTGATCTTTATGACTTTTTCAGTGGTTAAACAAACTGGAAAGTCTCATGAACTTAGATATAAAGGGTGATACAAATAGCCTTTCTTAAAATGCAGTGGCTTTGCAGACTTTGCAGGCTCTAACTGCGAAATCCTGGTAGCTGGCTTTCCGTGTTTTATTTCTGCATTGTTGGTTCGATTTATTGCTGTTAATTACTTTCTATCCGCTTTAAATTATTAAGACTAGAATATCTAGGGCGTTTCAAGCATCATTGGGAAACAGGATTAACAGTTCAAATGACCCGCAATGTAATGCAAAACACGTTTTTACAACATGTCCGAGTGGTATAGCGGGCTATCAGGTCCTACCAAACCAGAAGGTGCGTGTTCAACCCCCGCCACCACCTTAGTTTTTTTAATTTGGAGCCGTTTTTTTACTAAGCAAGTAAATCATGCTGCCAACACAGAAAATTGTTATTTGGCTAACATAGCACTAAGAAAACGTGACTGAAGTCCTTGCTTTGTCGTTTATTCTTATTTATGTGAATTGATAAGCGATAAATTTATATGTCTAAGTCAGACAATGTATGTTCACAAATATTAACGAGCAGAAATATACAAACATAGATCACAATATCACAGGCTTACGGTTGAACATAACGATCCCAAAATTGTAAAAACCCAACGGTCCGTGCCAAGCATTTAGCATTTCGTAATATAAAACTAATGTTAAAAAATTTTAGTGTTTTCTGAGACTTAAGGTTTTGTTCAAATTGAGAATAAGCTCAAGAGGCAGGCGAATAAAGCACTCAGCATTCATGGGAATGTTCGCAGTAAAGATGAAATTCGGGTTGCGTTTTCACGCTTCACTCGACCCGACCCGAAAACCGTGTTAGCCGGGCCCGACCCGACCCGACTTTGTTTCTTTTGATAGTTGATAGTTTGAATGTTACTTGATCATCACTGTACAGAAAATAATTATTAAACGTAAGCCAACGGTCTCAGCGAAGAATCTTGTTTTTCAGTAAACTTCATTATTGACCATTTTTGGGTTATCGGACACTTCACCCCTCGCCATGTCGGAAATGTTTGCTTTATTATCCAAATAGAAATTATTGATATGGAATACACATAATTGTGTAACAGCGCATTTTATTTCGGAAGAGGGGCGTAGCCGCAGCTAGCCTACAGTAGATAAAGAAACAAAGGTAAAGGTTGTGTATGTACACAAATATCATATTTTGTTTATTAGCTGACTATAAAAATATCTACACATACATACATGGTTACATTTGTACATTATATTTTAATGTGCTTCAGCTGGTATGGTCTGCTTACCATCTGTATTCTGATGTGCTGAGAATTCCAAGCTTTACCAATAGCACTGTGCTTCTGAGTTTGAGTATCATATTTTACTTTTGTGTGACCAAACCCGATTTGACCCCGCGCACCCGACCCGACCCACACTGCGCCCGACCCGACCCACACTGCGCCCGACCCGACTTCCACCCACTACAGCGTAGCAGGTATATATATTACAAATGTCTGACATATGTAATGTTCAATATTATCTACTGGATAAATTCAACGATGAAAAACAATCTTCGTTTCTGTCGACAGTGACAGGGATTTAATACATAAAACTGTATTGTAAAAATATTGAGTGCTGTGTTGGGGACAATACTCGCTCCTGGAAACCCAAAACTCATTCCTCAAATTAACTTTGGTTGTCTCTAATCAACTGTCAGGTTAACGTAATGTCAGATTAATGAATATATAACTCCTAACTTACAAATAAAGAAGAACCTCCATGTGCAAATTCCCAACAACCGTTACAACCGGATTTTAATCAAGAAATCTCAAAAGAAACCAGAATACAAACGAAAAACAAATTCAAGTGGCCTAACGCCTACCGATGTAACAAAGTGCGGTATTTATGGTGATAGCGAACATATGCTTAAAATCCGAATGAAAATTACCAATTCCGTCA
>JASANE010017316.1:0-20331 GCA_030248225.1 Trileptium ribeirensis
GACGATATTAAAACAAATATATAACTTAGAACCAGTGTGAAAATACGATAGAACAAAATACCATTACACTAAGCACATTACTAAATAAAATTTCTCAATTGACAGTTCAGCCGGACGCTCCATTTGTCACGCACAGCTTAGCTAAGCTCCCTGTTTTCACATTAAGACTAGCTAAGCTATAAAAATGTACCATAGTAGTCCAGCTAAGCTATGGTTCATCCAAACTAATTGAGTTGGACACGTGACATAATTTGGCCCTGGCGCACGCATCTTATCGTAAATGATGCATTACTTCTGTATTAATCCATGATGTTCTATTTTGTAATTTTGGCCGGCATAAGATTTCATCCGTTTTACGGAAACGTCATATGTTCCCTTTGTAAATTTTGGAACATTGTCAAGCACTTTCCTACGTGGATAAAACTTTGCAAATTCTTCTTGTCTAAAAAATCTTAATTTTCTCCCACGGCACTAAAAATCGCTGAAATTTCCCCATATTAAATGTCCATAGTTGCAGCCAATCGTTAAATGACACATATTTGACATTTTGTGACAGTATATAAGATATGGTCATCCCAGATGAACTGGGAATTTCGCCGATGAACTATATCAGTTCCCGGAATCTCTAAGTATAATTGGTCCACCAGGTCATGCCTCCTGGTAGGTAGTTTTACTAATTCGAAGAAGCAAGCAACGATGCCCAAATGTGATCATTAGTAATTACATGGTATTACATTAAATAGTATTACAGGAAGTAGCGCCTACTATGTGGACATATCATCAAGTGCAACCGCGATTACACATGATATACGTCACCCTATGCTTCTGGTATAGTATAAAAATACTGCGTTGCTTAACAGAAACTCTTGTTGCTAAATTGACCTAATGTGCTCTTAATTGTCAAAATTGGAGTTTTTAGGAGCACCTGTAAAAATAGGTAATATAGTTTATTATATATAATACAAAATTATATAAAGTCAATTTTGAACACTATTATGTATTTTTTTGGCGAAATTGGCAATTCTTAGTTAGATACGAACCTGCAAATGTTACTTCAAAATTTCGTGAATCTGTTGTTGATACACTGGTTGAATCGTTATCCACCATATCCTTTGATATAAAAAATAGTATATTTCCGAACCTAGCGCACTAATGCATAAAGGTGACTGGAAACACACCACCATAACAGTAAGAAGTAAAAATTTCTAACAAAGTTAAATTATAAAATGACGTCAAAATTTACATCTGAACGAGACATTGTTGATCGAATCGGCCTCGACATTTTCTCGAACTATTGACATGACAGCCAAACAGCCGATGCAAGGATCACATATTGCCAATTACCGTTGGGTCTCAGTACACTACATTCCCGAAAATGTACAACATTGAATTAAAACCTCAGTGTTAATTTACAAAAGGTCACACATAAATAAAAGCTAATGGTATGATGCCGAAGATCTAAACTAATTTCAAAGTCCAACCTAATTGTATAAATGCCCACAAAAGAGCTTCTATGTATATTTATTAATTTGCGTACGCATACACAGTTAATACTCTTACTGAATTGCTGAAGAATATAACAATAATAAAAGCAAATAATTAACAAAACTATATTTAGATCATAGACGCCATAAATTTGTCTCAAACATCGCTCAAACGCTGGAAACGGTGCAACTAAGGAACAATACGGTTGTATCAGAAATATTATTTTGGGTTATGCTTGTTTTCTGCACGTTTTAGTTTTCATACAAAAACGTTGTACGTTCACGAATTTATCGCACTAAAACCAACGCGTTGAGAATATTTATTAATAACATAAAGCAATTTTTGAAATTATTTTGTGTTTGATAATTTATTCCCAATACGCAAAATTAAAGAATATTACAGAAAGAAATTTGTACTGGAGAAATTTTGTTATTCAGCATCCTTTTTAGGTTTCAATTTTTCAATGATGTAAAAATTTTCAGTAACGATAAAGCATAATAATTGATATGGAAATGGTGAAGTTATTTTATCATCGCTTGTGGAGTCTGGTAACCAAGCAAAAATGCATGTATAAACCTTGATTATAGTAATATGTACTACCACTACGCGATAAACTAGTCTTAAATATACTAATTTTGGGATAATTTTTTCATGCACAAATTTCTACCGTGTAATGTCTGACCAACACGAGGCAGCGGTCTACAGAATACACTGAGGTAACAGCTGTCGTTCGTCCCGTGATAAACCTCGTAAAGCGAGCGAATAACAATGCAGATGCAAACAAACGTCACATGGCGAACTTGGATAGATTAGCCCAGTATCTTAGGCGAACAAGCTCAACAGTACAGAAAAGTCTCTGAAATCCAGGTATGACTGTAAGTTTACTATTTCATACTGTATAAAGTATACCCAATATCTGTGCAAATTTCTTGGGTTTTCGGAGCCAGCACGGCTCGGCACAAAATCGGAAAAGCCTAGCATCTATGTTCTAGTTTTAAATAGTCATTGTGCGTCGAATCGGAAGCAAAGCAAAATGCAAAACGCGGACCGCTGGACAATATATAAATTCTAGTACATCTAGCCAAATGCATGCATATATATACGTTGAAAGTTTTTGTATTTTGAATCTATGTAAAAGCTTTATATGTGCTCGCCATCTCTGATTTATATTACTCCTATTCCTAGCTTCCTCGATTAGTTGTATTACAATGTTGCTGCGTTTTATTGAAAATATCCATAAGTAATTTTTACGGCGCACATAGGCGTTCGTGCCTAACAAACGTTGGTGACAGTAAGAATGGTATACCTATAACAAACGTACAACACCAACATTTCAAATCTATGTAAAAGTTTTATATGTACTCGCCATCTGTGATTTATATTACACCTATTCCCAGCTTCCTCGCTGAGTTGTATCACAATGATGCTGCGTTTTATTAAAAATATCCATAAGTAATTTTGATGGCGCACACAGACGTTCGTATATAACAAACGTTGGTGATAGTAAGAAAGGTATACCTGTAACAAACGTACAACACAATAGTTAACTTAGATATATATTTGAAATTCACATGTACATTGATATAATGCAGCATTCACAGAAAAATGCGTGCAAAAACCGGGCAGTTTTGTCTCTTACAGCCGTCCGTAAGAGACAAAAATCTCTTAAGGCTGGCTGTATAATATTTTAGTTTCATACAGATAGCTATAAGACACTTTTGTCCCTTATGACCAGCTATAAGAGACAAATGTCTCTTATAGCTACCCGTAAGGTTTTGAAGTCTTTTACAGTTGGCGTTAAGAGACTTTTGTCTTTAACAGCAATGCATTACAAGCTAAAATCTGTTAGAGCTGTCTTTAAGATACTTTTGTCTCGTATGGCCAGTCGTTAAAGACTTTTATCTCTTGTGGCCAGCTCGAAAAGACAAAAATCTCTTACAGACGGTTGTAAGAGATTAAAATATCTTACAATTGGCTATAAGAGACAAAGTGTCTTATAGCTATCTGTATGAAACTAAAATATTATACAGACAGCCTTAAGAGATTTTTGTCTCTTACGGACGGCTGTAAGAGACAAAACTGGCCGGTTTTTGCACGCATTTTTCTGTGAATGCTGCACTAGCTGTGTCATAAAGCGCCACTATTTGACTTCATAATATAAGCAAAGTCGAAATCCGTCAATCCGGAGATGAGTTATGAGTAACAGCGATAGACAAACTAAATTGTCATGATTTTCGTCTTAGCGCTCTCAGTGAAACTGGGTTATTTGTAGTCAAATATAAAATTATTATGTACACAGAAATCGTTGCATATGTTTTTACACGTCTACTTTCGTCTACTAACGTCGCCCAAACTTCACTGGTTTTTAACTGAGCGAGAAACCATGCCAGAAGACGGACTCGCTGGCTGTCCATAGGTTCAAGCAAGAATTTAGAATTGTCGCTGACAAAACGTTCCAATCTTAAAGCCAGTTCATTTTCTACATCACATTCGTTTTTTCATATTTAAATAAACAAATTTTTTTCCACGAGATCTCTGACAAATAAACATGTAATACACAGTGTCGCCGTAGGTATGCAGAATAAACTTGAGGAGATGCCACTGCATTCGAATGGAAAGCATGACAGCTAAGAACAAATTTTTTCGTGGCTTCGTAGCAATTTTGAATTCGTTTTGGCAGAATGCGAATACGGAGTCGCTGGCAGAACGCTTTAGCCATTTGGGTCAGGTGTCGACAGTGAGCAGGGATCCGGTGATGGGGGCAACTTCAGGCAAGGCCCATGTTCATTCTCGGAAGAAATTTCAAAGTGGAGGATGAATATTGCATAAATATTTCCCATATTTTCACGTAGTTTTACTGTGGTACAAGTATTCTTACTAAGCTGTTTTATCATTAAAAATAATGGTAATGTTCAAAAACAGCATGCATACAGAAAACAAACTTTGAGACATTAAATATTTTGCGTTTAGTTTAACATGGGGGTTTCGGCAAGTGGGAAGACGTACACGGGGGATTTGGGAAGTGGTGTGATCTACCCCATCCACTGTAGACAAACCAGCTAGCTAAATATATATACTTATATGTGGTATTTTTTCACCATTCCACCGCTGAGTATACTGCCACACGACAGTATACAAGTATATTTTGACCAAAACACCCCCATTTGCCCGATTGCATAAAAAACTTTGCTCAACTGAGATTCCAAATGTGTAAGATCTTTAAGATTTAAGACTCATTTTTGATATTGGGGTCTCTCAAGTTTAATATTGATGTCCCCCTCTAGTTTGATGTTGGGGCCACTCGAGTTTAATATTGCCTTCCAGTTTGGTATTGGTGCCCCCTGCTGTTTGATATTGGTATCCCCTCCAATTTGGTATTGGTGCCCCTTCCAGATTGATAGTGGTGCACCTTCCAGTTTGATATTGATGCAATCTTGCACATCATATTTTCGTTGTCATATAGAAACACATGTTTGAAGACAATGTGCTCAGATTCAGGAAACTATGATACTGTGTTTAATATCATATCTAAACAAAAATAGCATCAATTTTTGGGTAATTTCTACGTTCTCAAACGACTCGCCCTGCTAGTATATATATTAAATCCGTTCTCAAAATTTATATTTCTTCTTTACAAATTATTCAGTAACGATTAAGAACAATATAGTCCTGAACTATTAAGTATGCATTGGATGCTCTGCAAGTGTACACCCTTAATATATGTATATTTAGCATAGGTGCGCGTCGGGTAGAGAGGTTGCCCCCTACCTGTCGGACCCATGCCCTCAGCCAATTTACTCCTTCCTCGAGACAGTACGCTGTATCCCTAGCGGTGCGAAAAGCGCGAAGTAAATCTTAGCAAAGTTTTTTCAGTGAAAATTATGAGTTTCAAAAAAATTTCTTTTTGCAAAATGTACCTCCGTATGCGTATAAGCCGCTTTTCACCAGAACCGTCTATCCTCCAGATTTTTTCTCAATGTTTTCCTATTATACCCAATATTCTCTAAAAATTTGTGGTTTTGGTCATAATTGCTAAAATTTTGCACGCGTCCTCGACGACGGGTGATGAGGCGCGGAGAAGATATATATACGATGATTCAGAAGTAAATACGGCCAAGGGGTATGACTCTCAAGGAACTCTCTACTTCCAGTCAGCACCTATGATATATTACATGAATGCACTGTAATATATGTGTCGCAAATTTTTGTCAGCCCAACATTCTCGTAACCAACAGCGGTGCGTAACACCTGATGCTAGCACATTGACCAAATTCGTCGGCAAAATTGTTTTCAGCAAAGCAGAGAATTCGTGGATCTCTGACACATTTAGGTGATTTCTGTGTCCGTTACCTGTGGCAGATGTGTAATTCTTTCTTTTGCTAATATGCACATAATGTTGAAATTTGTATATAAATTACAGATATTTCTGTTTTCCGTCAATTAGAAAACACAGTTTGTTTGCACAATTGCATATTCCACAATTCAATGCAATGTTTCAATTGAATAGCGAACTGGTCTTGCCATTTATCCGTGTCTTAGTCATGTGTTGTAAAATTGTCTTCCAAATCGCATTGTTTTTACATTAAATTATAACAATGCAATGTACATTATTAACTGCGTTGGATTTCGCACAACATGTCAAAAATTTCACAATAAGGTCAAAGGGGTTATCTCTCTGTGGTCGTAAATTTAGCGGCAGTGTGCACTTCGTGTATTGAATAATTGTTTGTATATTTTTCGCGACATAATTCTATAGAGCGCATCACATCCGAATACCAGAATCAAAAGAAGTTTGCAGCAACCGTTTATTTGGAATTCCATAAAACATTGTTAGATTAGCGTTCAGCGTAGTTTTCTCAGATAGTAAAATATGTACTGAATATTGCTAACTTTAAATTTTTGAAGCTGAAGTAAAATATATATCTATGGTATAAGTGCCCAGGCATCATCGGCTGAGAGGGTAAATGGTGCCTGCGGGGAAAAGGGTGGTCGCTGGGTTATGAGTAGGCCAAGATGGTAACCAATAATTTCCCTCATTTCCCAAATTGTTGCTCACACGTTTCTGGATTTCAAATTTTTCTCGTAATTTTGTAAGTTCGCTCATAATTGTTGTAAGCTGTTCAGCACACTTTCGGTACGTTGCCGGAGCGGCGACGGCGGGTGGGAGTTGGTTGTGAATATTGCTTAGGGTATCATGAGGGTAGGTAACCTTACCTCTTCCTCTTTGGAAACTTATGAATAGACGTTTGAACTTTGGTGGAAATCACTTTGTGGAAACATGTGTGTAATTAGAATATTATAACAAAGCTTTTGACATGTAAACCCCGAATTAAATTTAACTTATTTATTGGTCTTCAGCCAGTGTTTGCTTAAGTACAAACGTCATAATAAAAATTAAGTTAAGGGATGTTTTATGAAACAATGTCCGTATAAATGGTTAAAATATTGTCAAAATTTCGAAAAAGAATGATTAAAAAGAATTCAGAAAGTAGACGTGTAAAAACATATGCAACCATTTCTGTGTACATAATAATTTTGTATTTGACTACAAATAACCCAGTTTCACTGAGAGCGCTAAGACGAAAATCATGACAATTTAGTTTGTCTATCGCTGTTACTCATAACTCATCTCCGGATTGACGGATTTCGACTTTGCTTATATTATGGAGTCAAATAGTGGCGCTTTATGACACAGCTAGTGCAGCATTCACAGAAAAATGCGTGCAAAAACCGGCCAGTTTTGTCTCTTACAGCCGTCCGTAAGAGACAAAAATCTCTTAAGGCTGTCTGTATAATATTTTAGTTTCATACAGATAGCTATAAGACACTTTTGTCTCCTATAGCCAATTGTAAGATATTTTAATCTCTTACAACCGTCTATAAGAGATTTTTGTCTTTTAGAGCTGGCCACAAGAGATAAAAGTCTTTAACGACTGGCCATACGAGACAAAAGTATCTTAAAGACAGCTATAACAGATTTTAGTTTGTAATGCATTGCTGTTAAAGACAAAAGTCTCTTAAAGCCAACTGTAAAAGACTTCAAAACCTTACGGGTAGCTATAAGAGACATTTTTCTCTTATAGCTGGTCATAAGGGACAAAAGTGTCTTATAGCTATCTGTATGAAACTAAAATATTATACAGCCAGCCTTAAGAGATTTTTGTCTCTTACGGACGGCTGTAAGAGACAAAACTGCCCGGTTTTTGCACGCATTTTTCTGTGAATGCTGCATAACGCTAATGCATGGCCGCCTATTAGATATGATTAGCGATTTACGTGTTAGGTATGACTTAAACAACTGCTTCTTACTATATAACAACAAGAAATAATACTACACACGACTATTTATAAAAAAATACACAGCAACATAAGATTATATACATAAAACAAAGAAAAAAAAAAAAAAAACTTTATACACAAAAAACAAACACACGAAATTATATAAAGAGTATACAATATATATATATATAATAAAATATATTTCATATCGCAAAAAATTATTATATACTTGAGAAACACTCAAAATATTTATATAACATATATAACCAAATCTCAAAATTATTTATTTTAACAGAAAACTATATTTTTCCTATTTATATTCCTATAATAATTTCTTAATTTTATAATTAATATTTACACATTTTGTAGCATCAAATTGAAAAAAAAACAATATCAGATAAGTAATGTTTACTCGACAACTTAAAACATAGTCAAAATGTCTTTCGATAAGTCATAATATTTGTGGCTAATCTACCGATTTATGAGTATCCAAATGAGAAATAGCTGGCTTTACTATATGTGTTGTTAAAAAGCACTAGTCGTGTCTAATAGAGAGAATAGATTTGAGAATGAGGTAAAATTTCACGCTCTACCTCGGTTCGGCTCTAGAGTTGAGATCAGCCGAGCTAGCCATGATGTGCGAAGAGCTGAGCTTAGCCTACGATATGTTTGACAGAGCCGAGTTGAGCCATGCCAGAGCCTAACATCTGTCTATGAGAGCCGAGCTGAGCCATGCCAGAGCCTAACATATGTCTATGTGAGCCGAGCTGAGCAATGTCACAGCCTAACAACTGTCTATGAGAGCCGAGCTGAGTCAAGCCAGAGCCTAACATCTGTCTATGAGAGCCGAGGTGAGCCATGTCAGAGCCTAACATCTGTCTATGAGAGCCGTGCTGAGCCATGCCAGAGCCTAACACCTGTCTATGAGAGCCGAGCTGAACCATGCCAGAGTCTAACACCTGTCTATGAGAGCCGAGCTGAGCCATGAAAGAGCCTAACATCTGTCTACGAGAGCCTAGCTGAGCCATGCCAGAGTCTAACACCTTTCTATGAGAGCCGAGCTGAGCCATGCCAGAGCCTAACATCTGTTTTATGAGAGCCGAGCTGAGCCATGCCATAGCGTAACATCTGTCTACGAGAGCCGAGCTGAGCCATGTCAGAGCCTAACATCTGTCTATGACAGCCGAGCTGAGCCATGCCAGAGCCTAACATTTGTCTATGAGAGCCGAGCTGAGCCATGTCAGAGCCTAACATCTGTCTATGAGAGCCGAGCAGAGTCACGCCGGACAAGCCTCACCAATTCTCACCTCTAATACAGAAGTAATGATGAAAACAGCCTAAAACAAAGCAGAAAGATCCGCTATTTTAAGGTCACGTTGAGTCTTTTGGCTGCGGATGCAACTTAATGATTTGACCATCCGTTGTTCTGGGTTCCCTATTCAGTTATTTCATTAACACTTTGAAGATTTTGATGTACTTTGCTCGTTAAACAACTCTAATGTGTGACCTTAGAATACCACATAAGTCTATAGGAGATTGAGAAATTTTCATAGTACTTATTTGATTAGACGCATTATGTAGTTTACGACTGTAATTAGTTTATATCGTTCTGCGATTATAATCACTTATCATCAATTGATTACTCTTCTTTTTCTAGCAGACGTTCTTTCGGCTAGGCGTCTTCGATAGCGTTGATGTCTGATCTTATCATGAATTATCAATGTTCTTTCTTTCAATCAAACTTCAGTCAGGCTTCTCTTCAATCGGCACGTTGTTGTGGTCGTTGAGTCTTTGGGCGTCGATTTAGGAATCATCTATCGTCACGACGTACAGCAGTCGATCTAATGAACAATGACTGAAGAGTTGAGATCACAAACGCCTTATATAGTCTATTGTCTTTGCTACCATATATAATTTGCATAGACAAACTATTAGCATAATACGACTTTATAAAGGCTTTTATTTCTTTAAGTATATAGCAGTATCTTAGCCATTAATATACATACTAAAGTATGTTGCAGAACATAATACACAACGTTATCTATATCTCTGTGTTGAACATACATCTGAGGTAAATAATTCATCATTTACTACACGACTTCGTAATACGAGCAGCTAAAAATCACTAGCTAATGACATTAAAACTAGTTTCTTTTATATTTTCCTAAAACTTAATAGCTGCTATGTTCTTAGCTGTAACAGAGTACGTCTCATACTAGAGCAGTAAAATCAATACACTATTATGTTGAGAAAGATGTTTCCATCGTAATTTTACTATGATACAATCTAGTACTATTCGTACTATTTGACAGGAGTGACAGGCAGAAACAGTGTTGAAGGCCGAGAAATTTGGTTGAATAACAACGAACTCTCGCTTGGACTGGTAGATGTTGTATTCGGTGTTGTTGGGAATATAGCCAGGTTATTTAATTTGGTGTCTTCATCTGAGTAAGAAGATCATAGTTTGTTGCCGATTATACTTGTAATTTCTCTATGCAATTTAATGAGATAAAGAAATTGTTTTTGTAAATTGAGACAACACACTAACAAAAACAAAGATGTAGTATTACAATACAGTGTTTGATCTCCTCATCCAAATTGTATTATTATAACAAATTGGTCAATATATATTATTGTTGGTGCCACATTTAAATTAAACCCGCACATACCCACTGACTAGACTATATTGTTATTATGTATGAAAACTGCCTCTCAATTGTTTGGGTCACTTGGAATCCGGTAAAATATTATTCAAGAACCCGCTACTCTACGATTGAAATCAAGCCATTTTGTGTCAACGAACATTTAAGGAAAATTAATGAGTTTTTTGCGTATATGTAAATTTTCTCTAATTTAAATTAAGACTGAAAGTATCAGAGCGCATGTGCGCTAGCGAAATTAAGAGCGAACGTAAGAGCAAAACATACACTAAGAGGGAAACTATACTATCGATTTATTTACTTCTCAATCGTTTAAAATGAGCTCACGACTTGAAACGTATCTAGATTCAAACCTGATTTGCACGTTTTCCTGCCGATTCGTAATCTCCAAAATTGCGATCGAACACAGAGCGGAATATCGGTACTTCTTTTTGATTTTAGCCAATTTCCCGTTCCGAAAATAAAGCACGAAATTCGATATGTTTTCTGAACAATAGTTTTTTATTCCAAATAGAATATTAACCTGCCGAATCTTCGATTGCACCATTTAAAGCCGACAGTCTTTTTTGCGACGATGTTTTATAAGTAGAAGTTGTCAACCAAATTATTTTAACATAAAATATGAAAATAAATCCTTAGATATAGTTTCACGTAAGTATTACACAGAAACGATACTATAAATAATTTTCAGCAAATACGGGTAATATTTTCAAAGAGAGATGAGTCTAGACGTGTTTTTGCTTTGACTGCAGGGCTAGAGTGTTCTAGAACGGGTGCAACGCAAAACAGGGGAGAGTTGGGCGAAATATACACACCACTCCAAGTCACACCGTCCATCAGAATCATGGTAATGAGCCTGGAAGCATTATTTGTTTTCACCGATGCGATGGCATCCCTAGCTACTTTAATGATTCTGAATCATTCATGAACCTCTGTATCTGGATCAGAGTTTTTTATAGCATTCTTACCTTTAGCCTTGACAGTCCTCGTACCTGCAGTTGCCGTATAGACAATGAGATTAATTTAAAAACGCGTCAAAAACTAACACCGCGGTGGAAGTACTCGGAGAATGTAATTCAGTACGGTTTTCAACCTGACATATATACAAAACCAGCAACAGGCTTTTAGGTTTCATTTTGTTGTCTTATAGAACATTCCATATCAGTTGCTTTTCTAAATTCCTTCCTGACTTTATGGCCCATACACAGAGTGATAGTTATGTTTAATTTACATGGATCTTGTCAAGTTACCCTTCTCCCAGCGTATCATGCCTAATTATTTTACGCTAGTCTGATCGTATCAAGTTTTGCCATTGTGAGCCTAAGCCAAACTTTTGTTGTGTGCCCAAATCTAGGCATAAAGTTAATTTGGGCTCGCAACTGAACATCAAATTCGATCGGTACGTTAATTATGTTGAGTTTTCCCACAATAGGGTAACCTACTATGATCCAAATTGATTAAAACAGTTGAATATGTAACCATGCCATGAAGGTGTTCAGTATAATATTTTTTCTATTCCAGAAGCGAAGAAGAGTGTTTTGTGGCCTCCAAGTGGGGCCGAGAATCTCAAAATTGCAACAGTCCGAAAATGTTTGTATGCCAGAAGTGCCAAGGTGTGTTGTTTGTTTTGTTGTAGTAAAAATATTTTCCCCAGACAAAGCTGAGAGAAACTAAACTTTTGTCGCATGACCAACAATTCAATATATATATTTTGACAATAACTGTATGTTTTTCTTAAGTTCAGTTGTAAAAATCCGTAAAAAATATGACAACTTATTTGAATATAACAACTATCTTTCCAAGTGAACAGGTATATATTATTATAAATTTAATTTTAAACTTAACTGACCCTCTAAGCAGTATTGTTACTTTCATATTTCACCAAATACGTCGTCTGTCGCTCCGTAGAATACCGTTTTGAGGACATTTTGTTGGTTCAGTAAATGAATATTTCTAGGGAAAAACTATAGCACTAGAAAGATACTCGTGCGTATGATTCTAGAGTGATTGTATGGTACTTTTGACATGGCACCATAATGAAAAAGTTTAGTGTGTTTTGACACAATTATAAAACATTGAATAAAACACAATGTCTCTGTCCTATATATACACTATTTATATTGCTAACAGTGTTGAATAGGCTGTGCGAGGACTATAAACTTCTATTGTGATGAATATATTTTAACGTAAGCAGGCGTGGTATAAATAATTATTAAATGAGTGACCGGAGTTTGTGCGCAAAAAAATTGCATTTATTTTAGTGTAACTAATTTTATTTATTTTTATTGCATTTTATTTCATGCTTTGCAGGATAATTTTGTGTGACTATAAGTTATCAGTCAAAATAGCGGATATGACATGACAACCTGACACTAGTTTTTGAGAAGATATATATTTCGCAGAATATACTTTTATTAAACTTTTACTTTCCCCGGTGAGCACCTCTCAACTGCCACCGTGTTTTAAGCTACAAAATTTGGGAAGGATAGTTGTTCGAATTAATGCTGTAGCTTTGACCGACAAAAAGCCAGATATTGGTATTATCATATATATATTCTTTTTGATGTTTGGTGCACAGAATGGGCTATCCCAATTGTGTTTATCCGGCTACCTACCGCTGATATCCACTGAATCTGTATAGAATATGGAAAATCGAAAAATATATTCGAAGAATATGTTATATTTTCTTTTTACCTAGTGGGCCGTCAGGGCTATTTTGTTGAAAAATCCTAAATCAAATGACGCGAAACTCACATTTAGTTTAGAAATTGTTCGTCACAGTTAGGCGCCTCCAAATAAATAATGTTATTTAAAATAATACATTGAATATTGTGACCTTATATAGCGTTCAGTATCGTCACTTGTCGTTATAGATCTGTCAACTATTAACACTCTGGACTACAAAGATTCTGTAACAACTACAACACTGAATTCAAAAGCCAGCAGTGAAACGGGAGGACTTGTCTCTGTTACATCAACTATGACATCTATTAAATCAGGCGACGGCATCGCTACTAGTATCACTAAGACATCTGCTAAATCAGGCGAGGGCATGGCTACTAGTCTCACTAAGACATCTACTAAATCAGGCGACGGCATCGCTACTAGTGTCACTAAGACATCTACTACATCAGTCGACGGCATCGCTACTAGTGTCACTAATACCTCTGCTAAATCAGGCGACGGCATCGCTACTAGTGTCACTAAAACATCTAGTAAATTAAGCGACGGAAGCGCTACTAGTTTCACTAACAAGATTGCATCAACAGCAAACGCTTGGACTAATGCATTCTCTACCGCTACTGATTCGAACACAGCAAATCTGGTCATTTCAATTACCACTTCTGAACCAAACGTTGAGAATACAAAAACACCAATCCACAGTTCGAAACGTAGCAGAACAACGACCATAGCTGACACAACTACCCAGATGATTGCGAAGACTAGTCGGACACAAAAGGCTAGTCCTTCTTTGTTGTCATCATTAGCTACGAGCACTGTTCCTGGCTTAACTAAAACGTCAGACACTACCATAGCCAGTGAAATAGTGGCCGCTGCTACATCAACTTTTTCTGAAACATTCACAAACATTCATAAATCATTCGTCACAGATTACACGTTATTCGACATAATCAGTACAGAGTTTACCATTACAAAAGGTAGAGATTATGATTCAACATATAGAGCAGACCCTGTACCAAGTACAACAGCAACAGCTGGAACGCCCACAAATAGCATAAATGATTTAAAGTCATCCACAATTACAACGATCACCATCAACAAGACGTCACCTGGAGAAATTTTAGGGGACACCTCCACAACAATGGCCAAATTAGAATCCGCAGCACTCACTAATTTTGCTTCCACTGCGACTTCTCCTGAGATTGAGACCAGCACCCTGTTACATATTACCAGTCCTTCAACCATAACCTCGCCTGTTATTTATACAACCCCAATAACTGATTCCACATCGTTCACCGCTAAATCCGCTGCTAAGAATGATGCCAGTGGAACCATTTCATCGAGAACTGCTTCAACAGTGACCACTGGTTTCGAATCCGAAGCAATAGGTTTTGCGACTATCGGCACAGAACCATCAGAAATAAGCTCTGTACAAGCTGTAAGCCGTTCAACGAAAGCAACCACCGCACCTAAAATCTCCATATCGGCTAGTTCCCCTAAAACAAGCACTATTTCATCACACAACAGTGAACATGCCTCGACAGCCACAATTGTTGTTCCACATATTTCACTTCCACATGGGGGTATAGCTACAACTGGTTCCTCGCGGAATGCGATTTCAATGCGAGCTACAACTGTCAATGTTCCGCCTGTTGACAAAGCTACACGTGCTAAACCTTCAACCGTCAATCCAATCGGAGTATCGCGTTCGACTGATCCCGCTACAATTGTAAAATTGACAGGCAGTGAAGTTGTGGGCGCAGAGTCATTCACAACTGTTCCTCACAACTACACACAAACGTCGTTTGAATACTCCAGTTCGACTTTTATTCGACGCTCAGCAACACTGTACTCAACAGACACTTCGTCGCTACGAACTTCAACAACTCCGGAATCCATGGAATGGGGTAATTTCAGTCATTTATTTTACGTTTGAGTTTTAAAATTAATACCATTTGGCTATGGTTTTGTTTTGGACAGAAGATTTTGGACAAAGAATTCCGTATCGTATTTCCGTCAAAAACACATCTTCTTACGAAACTTACAAAATATTTGTATGACTATATTCTGTTGTTTTGACTAATTATGGTACTAAAGCTCAGGGATGCAGCGCGCTATTCAGAATACCTAACTTTTCGCGCATTTTAGGTAGGTAATAATTGCTCTACAAGAATTGAGAAGTAAAATTCGCAATACTGTTTTAGGAAGTTATTTATAGGCGAGGAAACTTAATTTGAGCCCGCCAACCATTGTATTTTGTAATTTTGCATAAAAAATTGATAACGAACGCTTTTCGGTCAATTGAGATTATAAAACAAATCCCGTAAGACGTTGACATAAACTATTACTGTCTGAGTTGAAATATCGCTTACATTTTGCTAGCTCTGAACGTTACAGTGTTAAAACTGTTCTATTCTAATAATAATAAAAGTTCTATTTTCTATTTTGTATTCTAGCTCGACTCAATGTTTCTAAGACGCATTTGAAAAACGAAACGAAAGGGAAATTGGCCAAAAAAGTCATTGCTCGGGTAATGAACGTATTTAACTAAATAATTGCTTGATGATTCGCTGAGAAAGTTGGGTTAATAACTTCAATTTTATAAGTAATCCATAGGCAACAGTTTTTAACATTATATGGCTCTCTACTGGCGCACAGAAAACCCGCCAGTGTTTTCATACCCTAACCTAATGACAGCACTTTTAGTTTTTTTCTTGAATGTTCTTGCTTCACGTCTCCTTGAGTCAAAACTTCTTAAACAAAACAGAAACTGATTCAGTAGGTCGTATAAGACATGGACATCAGTTGAGTCGTCAAACACTAATAATATTACTAGGATGTGTTACTAGCAGAAAGCAAATAGATACTGGCGTATACATAAGATGCCTGAGCGACCACGTATTTGTGTTCGTTGCAAGTGATATTTTTTTTATTTTGCACATAAAACAACCTCTTCCGTACGAGAACAAAATAATTCTGAAGAATACTAATAGAGCATCCAAATTTTTCTTTACAAACACTTTAACCGCCTGAAACAACCCCTTCAGTATGGGAATAAAATAATTTTGAAGAATACCAATTTAGAATCCAATGTCTTTTTACAAACAAACACTCTGATCACCGGAAAATAGTGTTGTTTTAACGGCCGTGAAAACCAGCGGCCTTTGGTTAACAATTTCCTGTCGTTAACAGTTAAAAAATCCGTCGGCCGGTCATTAAAAATTTTGGTTGTTAACAACCTTGGTCAGCAGTTATGGGTCGTGGATCAGCCGGATGTGGTTTCTACCTTTACTCCTCTATAGCAAGTGACTAAACCAGACTACCGAAACTTTTTAATGTAATTGTTATAAAGCAATACTGCAAGGAATTGTACCGTTTCGTAGCTTCTAGTCATTTTTAGTTTTACAATATGTTGTGAAGGCCAGCCATTAAATGGTTGCCGTCGGCAATCGGTCGGCGGTTTGAAAATTTTTTGGTCAGCCGTTAACAACCTCCAGCCCATCGATAATAGTTTTCTACCGTTGACAGTCAAGAAAACCATTGCCCAGCAGCTTATACGCGGTCACTCGGTCGACTGCAGTCGATAAGATTACCGCTGTATTCAAGTGAAGTAAACCACATTACTGGAGCTTGTTGATATAATATATATAATCGCCTATAACCAACATACAAAGATTTTGTATGGTCTAATTCCATCTTGCCATAATCAAGTATATAGAATATACATTTATTATATGTTTGACGACAAATGATAAACCTCAAATTCGGCCGTCGCAGAGCATCCAATATAGTAGAGTGTTTTTATGCTCTGCCTGGGCGCATAATTCCATAGTTACGCCGTTTAATTGTACACCGTATAAAACCTACTTTCATATGCAAATCGATTTTTAAACAAATGCTAAAGAAGCATTTTCGAATATTAAAAAAGTATCGTGGTAAGGGAACCTTCTTCGCATTCAGGCGTCTATATGCAACCGCCCAACCTTTGAGTCGTTGGCCGGCTGTTCAGCCGTCAGCCGCTCGTTAGGCGGCAGGCGACCGAAAATTTTACCATCGGTCCGCATTGTGAAGTTCCTTAAGGAACCGAACAACTACTGTTACAGCTCCCAGATAGCTCCGTGGTTTACATACACAAGTTTTATCCGTACGTGCCGGGTTCGATCCCTGGCACAGTCTTGAGTTTGTCAAGCATTGTACGATACACAAACTAATTCGGGCATGAAAGGGTTAATTAAAAATTAACCTATCGCATAACTAACCCTCTCATGCCCACTAGGCCCAAATGGACCCAACGCACATTGCGACTCGTTGTGTTTATTGAATATGTCGTATGTCGTACGTTTGAACGTGCGTTGTTATTCGCTCGCATTGTGAGGTTCCTTAAGGAACCGAGCAACAGCTCTCAGATAGCTCCGTGGTTTGCGTACACAAGTTTCATCCGTGCGTTTCGGGTTCGATCCCTGGCGCAATCTTGAGTTTGTCAAACATTGCACGATACACAAATTAATTCGGGCATGAAAGGGTTAATTAAAAATTAACCTATCGCATAACTAACCCTCTCATGCCCACTAGGCCCAAATGGACCCAACGCACATTGCGACTCGTTGTGTTTACTGAATATGTCGTATGTCGTACGTTTGAACGTGCGTTGTTATTCGCTCGCATTGTGAGGTTCCTTAAGGAACCGAGCAACAGCTCTCAGATAGCTCCGTGGTTTGCGTACACAAGTTTCATCCGTGCGTTTCGGGTTCGATCCCTGGCGCAGGCTTGAGTTTGTCAAACATTGCACGATACACAAATTAATTCGGGCATGAAAGGGTTAATTAAAAATTAACCTATCGCATAACTAACCCTCTCATGCCCACTAGGCCCAAATGGACCCAACGCACATTGCGACTCGTTGTGTTTACTGAATATGTCGTATGTCGTACGTTTGAACGTGCGTTGTTATTCGCTCGCATTGTGAGGTTCCTTAAGGAACCGAGCAACAGCTCTCAGATAGCTCCGTGGTTTGCGTACACAAGTTTCATCCGTGCGTTTCGGGTTCGATCCCTGGCGCAGGCTTGAGTTTGTCAAACATTGCACGATACACAAATTAATTCGGGCATGAAAGGGTTAATTAAAAATTAACCTATCGCATAACTAACCCTCTCATGCCCACTAGGCCCAAATGGACCCAACGCACATTGCGACTCGTTGTGTTTACTGAATATGTCGTATGTCGTACGTTTGAACGTGCGTTGTTATTCGCTCGCATTGTGAGGTTCCTTAAAGAACCGAGCAACAGCTCTCAGATAGCTCCGTGGTTTGCGTACACAAGTTTCATCCGTGCGTTTCGGGTTCGATCCCTGGCGCAGGCTTGAGTTTGTCAAACATTGCACGATACACAAATTAAATCGGGCATGAAAGGGTTAATTAAAAATTAACCTATCGCATAACTAACCCTCTCATGCCCACTAGGCCCAAATGGACCCAACGCACATTGCGACTCGTTGTGTTTATTGAATATGTCGTATGTCGTACGTTTGAACGTGCGTTGTTATTCGCTCGCATTGTGAGGTTCCTTAAGGAACCGAGCAACAGCTCTCAGATAGCTCCGTGGTTTGCGTACACAAGTTTCATCCGTGCGTTTCGGGTTCGATCCCTGGCGCAATCTTGAGTTTGTCAAACATTGCACGATACACAAATTAATTCGGGCATGAAAGGGTTAATTAAAAATTAACCTATCGCATAACTAACCCTCTCATGCCCACTAGGCCCAAATGGACCCAACGCACATTGCGACTCGTTGTGTTTATTGAATATGTCGTATGTCGTACGTTTGAACGTGCGTTGTTATTCGCTCGCATTGTGAGGTTCCTTAAGGAACCGAGCAACAGCTCTCAGATAGCTCCGTGGTTTGCGTACACAAGTTTCATCCGTGCGTTTCGGGTTCGATCCCTGGCGCAATCTTGAGTTTGTCAAACATTGCACGATACACAAATTAATTCGGGCATGAAAGGGTTAATTAAAAATTAACCTATCGCATAACTAACCCTCTCATGCCCACTAGGCCCAAATGGACCCAACGCACATTGCGACTCGTTGTGTTTATTGAATATGTCGTATGTCGTACGTTTGAACGTGCGTTGTTATTCGCTCGCATTGTGAGGTTCCTTAAGGAACCGAGCAACAGCTCTCAGATAGCTCCGTGGTTTGCGTACACAAGTTTCATCCGTGCGTTTCGGGTTCGATCCCTGGCGCAATCTTGAGTTTGTCAAACATTGCACGATACACAAATTAATTCGGGCATGAAAGGGTTAATTAAAAATTAACCTATCGCATAACTAACCCTCTCATGCCCACTAGGCCCAAATGGACCCAACGCACATTGCGACTCGTTGTGTTTATTGAATATGTCGTATGTCGTACGTTTGAACGTGCGTTGTTATTCGCTCGCATTGTGAGGTTCCTTAAGGAACCGAGCAACAGCTCTCAGATAGCTCCGTGGTTTGCGTACACAAGTTTCATCCGTGCGTTTCGGGTTCGATCCCTGGCGCAATCTTGAGTTTGTCAAACATTGCACGATACACAAATTAATTCGGGCATGAAAGGGTTAATTAAAAATTAACCTATCGCATAACTAACCCTCTCATGCCCACTAGGCCCAAATGGACCCAACGCACATTGCGACTCGTTGTGTTTATTGAATATGTCGTATGTCGTACGTTTGAACGTGCGTTGTTATTCGCTCGCATTGTGAGGTTCCTTAAGGAACCGAGCAACAGCTCTCAGATAGCTCCGTGGTTTGCGTACACAAGTTTCATCCGTGCGTTTCGGGTTCGATCCCTGGCGCAATCTTGAGTTTGTCAAACATTGCACGATACACAAATTAATTCGGGCATGAAAGGGTTAATTAAAAATTAACCTATCGCATAACTAACCCTCTCATGCCCACTAGGCCCAAATGGACCCAACGCACATTGCGACTCGTTGTGTTTATTGAATATGTCGTATGTCGTACGTTTGAACGTGCGTTGTTATTCGCTCGCATTGTGAGGTTCCTTAAGGAACCGAGCAACAGCTCTCAGATAGCTCCGTGGTTTGCGTACACAAGTTTCATCCGTGCGTTTCGGGTTCGATCCCTGGCGCAATCTTGAGTTTGTCAAACATTGCACGATACACAAATTAATTCGGGCATGAAAGGGTTAATTAAAAATTAACCTATCGCATAACTTTGCGTACA
>JASANE010017319.1:0-22925 GCA_030248225.1 Trileptium ribeirensis
GGCGATCAGGCAGATTTGGGCTTCAAAGGGTGCTATAAAAAGAAAGGTTTTGGTACGGTGGGGCGGACAAATAGACACAGCGAGTCACGAAGATCAAGCAGTACACATATATATGCATAGCTATATTTCCATATAGGCCTGTATTAGGTTCACTCGGGACCATGGTCCCCAGCCAAACCTAGCGTAAGTATTGGCTGTTAATCGAGTGTTTACCCGTTTGTCCCTAGAATATCTCAGGGAATCCTCCAGCAATTTGTGATGTCTTGGGCTCGTTCGAGAGCCCTAAAAATTCTCTACCGAAAAGTACTCGGGGCATTTTCGGTAAATCTGAACCGCTGGACGGTTACGGGCCGATAAACAGGCCCGAGGTCCGTTATTTCCGCATAATCGGAAACTACCGTAACCCATTGATTCTAGCTTACTTTTGGCAACCATTAGGCTATAGTTTACTCGAGCTAGGTAAACTTGATAGTCCGGATTTTGACTACTTCCCGATCTCTTAGATTGTCAAAGGCCTCCTATTCCCGGACGGTCAGAAATTTGAATTTTCAATGGGGGAAGATAGGGGCTAGTGGTCGAGTTCCGTTCGAGTTGTCGATCCTGGCTAAATTTGGCACTCTCCTACAGTTCCTTGTCTTTCTGGGTTCGCGCAATTAACCTAAGCCCGTCTCCTCCGAGCTCACTTGAGCCACTTCAAGCATACAATTATAAGATAAATTACGCAAGGGCAAAGGTTACATTAATGACGAAATATAACAATGGCAAAATGCATAGGCAATAATACAATAAACGCCACAATTATCGGTAGCCATGGCACCAAGTCACATATGAAACTTTTGTCCCTGCCGGCGATGTTCGGCTCAATTTGAGACGCAATTGAGTAATTTGAACGCTAAAATCCTGCAAGACGCGCGCAACGGGCCGGAACGGGCCTGTTACAGATGAGCTGTGGCTTATATCGTTGAATTATGCTGTCTGTGATGATATAGAACGAACTTTATGGAATTTTATATTTATGGACTTCCTCACAGCCAACAATACCGCGATGTGTGGTGAGATCAGTGGTGACCAACCTCATCTAGTGTTTAGATGATGGGAGTAAGTACTATGACTCGCAGTCTAACACTGAGCCAGAAAAGATCCAGCGTAGCAGTGTTTGTATGTTGCGTGACGGTGAGGTTGATGCGACTTCATCCCTCAAATGACGTACAACACTATTTAGGTTTATAAGCCTAATGTAACGCCTTGGCTTGCTGCCGGGTCGTTGGTGGGCAACATTATATGCATACAATCGACATGGTCAATATATACAAAATTTTGAATAGAACAAGGATGTGTAATGTTTGAAATGCAGTAATGCTGAGATAGCTAGGCGGGCATTTTATGCTAAAAAAGGTCCTGGGCCTGAAAAGGCGGAAGGTCGTGGGCTTGAACCTTCTCGCAAAAACGATATTTCAGTAGGTCCCTTTTCATATCCTTTCGACGTCTACCACCTACTTCCGGGGGTTTGCAAGGCTACCCAAGAGTTCCGGGTACAAAAACCTCCAAAAATTGTCCCAATCTACCAAACCAAAATTAAATTATTACTCAGCCCCTCTCATGTGTTATTCTTGTCCTTACTTATCCTAAATTTCCATAATCTGGGCCTAATTTGCATAAATTTCAACAATTCCCAGACTTAGCTAATCTAGGTTTAACTTCTTTTAGTTTTAGTTGGATTTTGGTGGCTGCAGTGTGGACGTAAGAATTACGTCGTGTATTTTGTTGTTTTAAGTACTGTTTCTGGTTACGTAGCTAATAGTTAGCGCATCTCTACAGGTTGTGCCGCGTTTAGTTGTACCTACTGTACTTGTGAGACAGTAGAATTTATGGATCGTTTTTAAATTCTTTTGTGTTCTTGAGAGCCTGACTGGAAAATGACTACTTCTAGAGTACGCATAAAGAATTGTGTAGATTTATACGAGTTTTGTTTACATGCCTTCAGTTGTATTGACTTTTGCTTCGTGATCAGGATTCAAGGCTTTCAGAATCGATACCGGTGTCCAAATTTACCCTATAGACTAAGTACCCTATGTCGCAGTGACACTAAGTATGGCTTTGTCTCAAGCGTTCTTTTGAAATTGGAAACAGTGTTGACAGTGACGACGCTGTCAGGGACAGTTCCAGGAGTGGACCACTCCCATTGAATGAATGGGTACGAACATTTTTTCAAGCGTATCGCACGACATGTTTCATACTGTTCCCTCGCAGATGTTGTGTGAGAGTACGAGTAAACATATTGTCAGGTTCCAAGATACTGAATCGATGGAGGACTTTGTACGCCAAATCGATTGTTTGGCGCCGCTGTAATAGTGACGAATAGTTGCCAGGATTGTAGTCACGACAGAAACGCAAGCAACGACACTGAACGTCTTCAAGAGGATTTGCTAGAGTTGCATATTGAGGCGACCAGATGACTGATCCATACTCAAGCACCGGGCGGCCATATGCCATATACAATCGCGTGATTATCAGATGAACGGGACACAACACATCGGCGAATAAGGCCTATCTTTCGATTGGCTTGAATTTCAATGTGGTTGGCATACAGTTTGAAGCGGAGATCATCTGACAAAATGATCACCAGGTCACGTATGGATGAGACCTGGTTGATTGGTCCCGCACGAAGCCGGTAATTGAAGTCAAAATTGGGGCGTACCCGTAGTGTATGGCATTTGGAAAGTTTTGGGACTAATAGGGAATCATCACACCAGGACGTAACAATCAAGTACGGTGTCAATGCGTCGTTGCAAGCGGATGTCATCTACGAACAAGTCAATCTCGCAAAGGTTGTCTACTCTGCTACCAAGGTCGTTTATATAAACCAGACAGCAGTATGGGCCTGAAGTGGTTCTTGGGGGATGCCGCTACGCATAGCTGTTCATTGTGTAGATTTCCCCAATGTAATGACCCGTTGCCGTCTATCCGATAGCAAATCTGTAAACCAAGCAAGTAGTCTTCCACGAATCCCACAGCACTCCAATTTAATCAGGAGGCGGCGAATTGGTACTGTGTCGAAGGCTTTTTGAAATCGATGTATATGACCTCAGCTCCA
Source organism: Trileptium ribeirensis (assembly GCA_030248225.1). NCBI lineage: Eukaryota > Metazoa > Nematoda > Enoplea > Enoplida > Thoracostomopsidae > Trileptium > Trileptium ribeirensis. The sequence continues at coordinate 3,095 of JASANE010017319.1, forward strand.
GGCAGAGAGTGATCGTCAAAGGTGGAGCAAAGGAATTCTCAAAATGTCAACAGATTAGATATGACAGATCGACCGTGGAGCGATCAGTGCTGCTTTACAGACAATCTATTATTTTGCACAAGGAACTGGGTGATAAGCTGCCATATTAGCCGCTCCAGAACTTTAGAACACATAGATGTAAGAGAAATTGGGCGTAGATCATCCAACTTTAGCGAGTTTGGTACCTTTGGTATTGGAGTAATGTTAGCAGATTTCCAATCCGATGGAATACGGCCTCTATGGAGCGTTTTGCGAAAAATTATGTGGAGCGGGCGAGTAAACTCGGTTGCGCATCGCTGCAACACGAGGCACCGGGTGCCACCAGGGCCAGGAGACTTACATACATCAAGTCTTGCAATTTAATGGCTATGTCAGCTGGGGAGAACTGAACATTACTGATTGATTAGGTGCACCAACCGGTTTTCGGTATTGGCACAGGTCCGTGTGGCTCATTTATAAATAAGTAAATTAATTCCATATATTAATTACTTTAATATTATTAGTTTCCATATCATGTCGAAATAAGATTAAGGCTTAAGAGAACCAAGCCGTAAGGTGTGTAGAGTCACAATTTAATAATTATCGCGGTTGCAAGCCATGCGGCCGTGATCGCTATAATATAATTATTAGTACTAAATCTAAAGAAAAGGTTAAGGTATCCATATAATTGTATAAGTTGCGTAATGCATGCTGTGCCGGTGAACCGCCTATATCTAAGGAAAAGGTTAAGCTATCGCGATAAATCGCGGGAGCACGCCGTGCGCCTTACCCTTGTGAACCTCATAAGAGAGACGAATAAGGAACTATTAGCGGTAAACCGAAGGCGAAGGATAAGGTATATACTATATAATCTCAAAGTTACATGCCATGCGGTTGTGATTATGCCAACCTCACAAGGGGATTAAATAAAGAAATTATTAGTGTAAATCTAAAGCCCAGGTTAAGGTACCTAAATAATCGTACAGTTGCGTGCCATGCGGGTGTATTGTATAAACCTCACAAGAAGATTATTAGTAGAGATAAGCTACTTCTAATCTTAATAAGACAAAGAGTGATCAGTAACTGAAGTGTGGTGTTCAAATAGTTCAGGCCTAAAAATAAAAGTTACCGGTGGACGAAAGTAGGTACAATCTAAAACGAAGTGTGTTACAAACCAGGTGTGACTCGCCTGCCTTATTATTGTAATCGTTCTACTAATAAACTTGTTAACCCTGTCTTTAATGTTCCAGTTTTACCCAGTGTTTAGAGTATCCTAGGCTGTGATTTGCCAGGGGTAAGCGCCTTTAGAACTGGGACCACGGGTGTTCTGTAGTCGCAGAATTGCACTTTTTTCCAGACTCCTTTCTTGATGTCTTCTTCGTTGTACGGTTTAGCCTGATCCTGCTGGATTGCGAATGGCACATGCCTTGCTTTCCTGAAGACAGGTTTTGCATCCAGTTTGAACTTGACATCCAGCTCAAAGTCTTAGAGAACCCAATTCGTTCTTCCATATGTTTGGGAATTCGTCGCACAGCTTTCGACAGGCATCTTGTAGGACCTTTTCGGTAGTAGGTCGTCGAATACAACACGTACTTCCCGTGCTTCATGTAGCGGTATTACTGATTCCAAGTAGATTCAGACCGTGGACCCTACAGACGATGTACCTGACGTCCCGTTTCACTTTGGTTGCAGGTAGTGACGTGGCTCACTTAAAAACGTTCCCAAAACTGGCATTTCGTGCTTGGTGGCCGATTAGTGTCGCCCTCGGCTTTCTGGAGCTTGGGCATTCCAATGTGTTCCCAGAATTTTTTGGTGACGAAGTTTCTGTTGGTGCCCGTGTCAATTTCGAAGACGTTGTCGTCGCCTTTGATTTCGATTTGCACATCGATCTTGGGTATGGCGTTGTTGTCTTCAGGTACTGCATTGACCAGTTCCTGCGATATGGCTTTCACTAGTTCTTTGTCGCCACTCTTCGCCTTCTTCATGCAAGCGTCCTCAATGTGGCCAACCTTCTTGCAGAAATTGCAAGTTGCGTTCCTGAAGCGGCAATCCTTGGTCAGTCAGTTTTCTTTGCATAGGGTAGCATTTGAACTTCGGTTTGGCGACCCCATCCTTAGGGCTTTTTCTTTCCGTCGGCATGGGGTTTGTGATCGTTGACCTTGTTCACTGGCTTTGGTTTCTCGCCGTAGACTGCTTCTTTGGCCACTTTTGTGGCATCCTCAGTTTGGATGGCTATGTTCACAGCAGGGAGTAACCGGAATTCCGGTTCCGGCGAAAATCGTGTTCCGGTTGCGGTTCCGGCAAAGGGCAAAAACCATACCGGAACCGGTTAAAAAAATTTGTTTGAAATTTTCCACGTTTTTGTTTCATCCTGTAATCCAAACATATGTAATATATATTGATGATCATATAGAATGATCAAGCTCCAATACAACCAAGCAAAAGAAAAGATTAACTAACCAATTTGTCGTGTGAAACGTAAGTAGGGCACATAATTTGAGCAGGAATTTTTTATAATAACCTGCACGACTTTGTTAAATCAAAGCCAGGTCGATGCTTGTAGCAGCTATTTTACACATCCAGAAGTCTGTGGGATACGTTTGAATTAAACCGGTCCAACTCGGTAACAAAGTATGGCTTACGCAGAAGTACTTAGGGTATGCTTGGCTAACATAAATTGCGTCAAGCACCCGCCAGTGCGCTTGTAAACTTGGTAAATCAGTCTAAATTGAAGTAAACTAACGTTATCTGCAACGCAGCTAGAAACCGCTTTCTTGGCAATGAACTGTATTTATTGAAACTGTGCGAGCAGCATCACAGTGTGTCTCATTTATAGCATTATGATTATAAGGTTATCATCATTATGGTCTAACTGACGGGCACTGTTTGTCCAACGATAGCCTAAACAGTGTCTCTGACCACTGATCAGAAAATTACCTTCTATCTATTATTTTCTCTTATATATAATCATATAAACCAATAATTTTAAGTTTCCTACAGAAGAACAACAAACGTATGTGTAGCAACGGGAGGCGACTGGAGACAGAGCGAAAGTGTGTACTCTACGCTCCAAGCTTTGTAAGCACATTCGATTGTAAAAGTTATTTTTAATGCATTTTGAATCCACTATACCTTCATTTCTTCCATCATCTGTTTTACTATATATAAATTTCGAAGACCAGGTTCCGGATCCGGTTTAAATGGACGGTTTCGGTTGCTGGTTCCGGTTCCGGTTATTCCCTGGTTCACAGCTTTGACGAAATCCAGCTCGTCGTCTTTGACCTTAAACAGTGCCTTGAGAACCGCCTCGTTGTTCACCGAGCAGATGAATCGCCTGTGAATGGTTTCATCCTACGGGTCTTTGATTGACGTGAAACTGCATGTGCGTATCTTGGTGAATCCTTGCTGCACATCGCTCCAGAACTTGAACCCCTTTCCCGTACCACAAATCGTTACGAGTCGAACTGGTCCTTCAAGTAGGACACGCGGTCGTCCATCGAGAGTTCGTTCACGTCCGTGAGCAACGTTTGTTGCCATGCTAGGTTGATCAACAACTTGTAGGTAGCCGTGGACTGAACGGTGAGGAAAACCTGCGCTGTTCATTTTTCGTTGACCGTGTTCGCGTCGACGAAGGTGCAGAATTTTTACCAATAGTCCGACCACAGTTACGTCGACAGGTCGGACGGTGTGAAGAAGGGTGTGGTTGATGGCGTTGCCGCAAGGCAGGATGGATTCCGCCTTGCAGCTTCATAGTAGCATCCATTTGTTCCTTGTTTGCTGAAGCATTTATTCTTTCTCCTCTTTCTGATGTTCTTCCGCCAACTGCATTTGTTGTTGCAGCAGGCTAATCAGCTTCGATGCCTTCCGACATGGCGGTAGGTTCGTCTTGAATCACAGTCGTCTTCTGTCGTCAGCGTTCGTCGCACCGGTGGCGTGGGTCTTAGCCTTGACTTGGCTTGACGTTCCTCCCAAGACGTGGTCGCGGCATCGATTTAATCGTTCGCTTGTTCAACATTGGCTGGTTCTTCCAATAACGTGACATGGCATGATTTAGATCCTACTCAGTACGCCAGTGTACTCTGTTGAATGTGGACACACAGAGTAATGAAATAACGTTTTATAACAGGAATAACACGACAGTTGATTAGCAAAAAGTCATTTTCCTGCCAACCTATGACACGAAAGCACTTATGTACATTCCACAGTACATCTACAAACCTCTACACAACAATAGTTAACACAGTTACATTACACAGCATCGTTACGACACATTCGCAAACATTCCTACACATGCGCGTAGCTAGCTAATCAATTGCGCTCGCCACAACAGGTAAATCAGTCACAATCATGTTCAAATGAATCACTCCATTGTTTTTAGGATGCGGGAAATCCTTTGTAATAAAAGATGCAACAAAATATGAGATTACATTAAAAATGACGAAATCATGCATAGTTCTTGGGTGATGGGGTTCCCAGAGGATATATAGTATCATTCCAAAAAATATACACCGGTCACGTCAAACTCCCATTGTTTTCAGCGACCCAAGCTTCTATGGTGCCCATATAATGGCTATTAACCATCATCTTAACATTTGACATGTAAATTGTTAAAATGGGTGGGAGCCCGCTTTGTGCCACTATCTCCTTATCTACCAATAAGGGTTGGAGTGCAAATCTGTAGCTCGTATCTGGTGGAACATAAATCTTACCGAACATTTTTGACGCCTGCATTTTGAGATATGATCAGAAACACATTTTCTCTCAGTCACAGAAATTGACGTGGTTCTCTTTTTAAAGGGGCTACCATACCCCATGGGTGGATTGCGTAAATGAAACCGATATGGGGTCACGTGCGAGTTATTTGAAGAAAGTATGGGAATATCTTAATTCGTTCCTGATATATTTAGAAAAGCTGCCCATACGGATGGAGACGGTAAAACTTATCTGGCGCATACAAATGCTTGCTCGCTAAGCAAAAACGCCACACGTACGGTGGAGGACGCATCATTCTGTAGGCAAACAATATATATACTGCTTTCTCCAGTTGGTATGATGAACCTTGTTTTGAAGATTTTCGGCTTCTCTGATAAAACTACCGCTAACTCGAACACCAGGCTAAATTTTGTGGTCAGATTCAATATGTCTTGGCAAACGCCTTGTTTCTACAGATGAAGACGTTCCATGTTGACTAAAATTTGAAAATATTTTTTGTAAAATTTCATTATATAAGTCTAGAATTTGAGCTTATGTAAAAATTGTTGTTAACCTCTGGCAGTGTATCTGATGTGATTTATTAGCTATTATTCCAGTGGTTTGACTGCAAAGCCCTTTATTTTTACAATTATAGATTTATAAGCTACAGGTTAAACCGTGGTGCACTTGTTTAACAATCCCTGGTTTTCTGATCTTCGGGCCACTGTTCATGTCCCTAGAAATATGTTCGACAAATGGATGAGCCAGTATATTGTTAACCAAAAAGACGACACATGTAACGACATGTCATCAGGATTAAATACAACTATAAACAAAGTGGTACCCAACTCAAGCAACCTGGTGAATGCCCTTCCGTTGATGTGCGGTTTCACCCATGTTCTCCCGGTGTAATCCAGGTACATATATCTTCTACATCCGGTTAAATTTTTTTACAGTGAACCACATGTAGCGGGGATATACTTTTTCGGGCCCAGGGAGCGCTTTGTATTGCGGAGAGCATGAGATTGAAGTGGTGGCTTCAAAAGCTGAAAATTAGCCAATTTCATATATAAAGCGTAGTTCTAAAATTACTAAATCGCAGCAAGACGTTTCTGACTGAGTAACTTTTAAACGATTTTTTACGTAATTTATGAAATTTCTATCTACGAATCGGAATTTGAATAAAAATTTTAGAAATTGTTTGTAGTCTCTTGCTTGCGGTTTTACTAGCGGGAAGCAAAAACATTCAGGGGAGCGCAAAATTTTGCTGGAGTCACTGAACTAAGGCGAATCGAAAAATGTCAGGTTGTTCCCATCCTAGTTTGGATAGTCCGGCATTATTTTAGATCCTGCGAGGAGACCGGTCTCGTATAATGGGTCACTAAACATGTTTTATTTAATTACATTAGACAAACTTTTACTAACTGTAGTAAAACGAGGTAGCAACTCACTATTTATATACCGAATGATAATGAAATAATGAGATTTAGGCGCGATAACTAAATACTCTATATTTTAATTACTTATTGTTAGTTGTAACCGCTCTTTTATTATCTTTTGATAGATTTTTAATCTGTTATTCTATTACAGCGAATTTAACCTCTCTGCTTCATGAATTATGAATTTTATGTCTGGTTTCCTCGGATTTTGTGCTGGACGTTCCTTCTGACACAAAAATTGTATATACTTGCTGCCTTAAGTTTGCGTTCCAAATATAAGCTCCTGGCTTCGTTGTTTCAGTCATTAATTTCTGGTTGACTTGGCCGATTCGAAAAATGAACGAGTTTTATGGGCATTTGCTGTTTGCTGCTATATAGTTTTGATAATCCTGTCAGGACAGTTTGTAAAAATTCCATATACATTTATTTTATTAAGCAGAGCGCAGCGAAGTGTTTTTGTTTTCATCAAAGGGAAAATTCGGCACCGTCTGTCCGTCCGTCCGTTGAACTACTCAATAGCTACTGGACCGATTCAAAAAAATTTTTTTTGTTTGAAAGGCCTAATATCGGACAGGTGCAAGACATAGATTTTGTCAAAATTTGCTTCAGTTAATTAGTAATTACCTAATTAGTTAAGCGTGTTAGCCTATTTTTAGCAATTTCAATTGCATATTTTTCAATAAATAATTAGTGTAAAGTTATTATTTTGTTGCCTATACTACATCTCGTCGTGGTGATTGTGAATCTGGTGCTTATTTGCTTAGTTAATTAGCTAATTCCCAATTGTTAATTATATAGCTAATTTTTTTAAAAGTTTCAAAGTGCTCAAAAATTAAAAATCAGTTGCACCCGGGGGTTTTCTATGTCCATGATCACGAATATGATATTTCTGAAGCTCTAACACCTGGCTGTATATATAGGTATGCTAATTAGTTGATTAATTAACTGTCTAATTAGGTAATTTTATGCAAATTTTAAAATCACTTCAAAATTGCTAGTTTGTTGCGCTCGGGGGTTTTCTATGTCGCTGATTATGAATATGTGGCTTTTAAAGGTGAGACCTGGGTGTGTCCAATCGGAATAAAACTTCCAAAAGGCACATCTAGATTATTGTGGCTTTCATATGAGTCCTCGCACACGTCTATATCGGTTTATGTTGAGAAAATGAAGCCTTGTTTACAGAGAAAAAAATAAACGGACACCCATATTTTTCACTATAGTGCGGTCAGCGCAGAGCTAAACTAAGCAGTGTAAACCTGCTACTCCTGATACAGTGATAACACAGATGCTACCTTTGATTTTTATGAATATATAGGTAGTTCAATATTTATTAAATATATGTTAGTAGTGCCATTATATCCTGATTCAATGTGGTGAGCAGATCGTTAACCCCTTAGTGCATAACATGGCTTAGTTGCAACAGCCTTCTTTACGAAGCCATGTTTTAACGGTATTTGTCCTAATGGCATACATTTGCAAGTGAGCTGTTCGTTCGCTGAGCTTAGTATTAAACAATCAGTGACTGTGGTGCACCGCATTGAAAATGTCCGGTACGCTAATTAAAGCATTTAATGTTTAAGCGTTCAAGGTTACCTCTTGTAATGTCATTCTATATTCAAATTTTAATTTTTATCAGGTTAAAGATTCTGAAATCTTTATGTTTTTTAATTAGTGTTATAATTCATTAGGTATTTTAAAATATATAAATATGGATGACGGCGGATGGGGCGAGGAAGTAGCTGTTCCGGAGATTCGACTTTTTGGCAAATGGTCCCTTGAAGATGTTCAAGTTTCTGATATCTCTTTAAACGTAAGTGCAGAACAAGTATATTATTTAACGGCAATAAACGGGGAACTGGTGTGAAGCAAGAGCGCGCCGAATTTTCCAGCTGTTACGGATTGGAAGTTGGGCTTGTTTAAATCGAAGGGTTCTGCATCTAAATTGCAAATTGCGTGTTATTCACTGTAATGGTAGGTCTTATATATTGAGGATTAAATATATTTTAGACAAATTTATAGTGCTGAAATAACATTTCAAAGAAACATGTCAATTATTTTGTGTAAACTGGCAGTTGTAAAAATTCCAGAGATCGCTCATTTTTAGCGAGAACCAAAACTAATTTTGTTGTTGTCGGTAAATTTATATAACCTGGAATCCAATGTACTTACATATGTAGCTAATCCTAGCAGATAAAGCATGTGAATCAACGGAAATATAGTTAAAACAGAACAAGCTAAGTTTCTTCACAAATAACGCGTAATTAGTAGTTGTGCACCTGGCGCTTTGCTATGCGTCAACGATTTCTTCTCCAAATGAGTTATAACAAGAGCGACACAAGCTGGAGACTTTGGTTTTGACCGTTTAGCGTTCTGTAATATTTTAGGTTACAACTCTTGTCATAGGCAAAACAGAGACTAATCCTCCAGTATAAAAATACTTCAGAAAGTGTAAGTTATTTTTATGAAAAAGTCATACGCGTATTTAACGCTTTTAACACAATGGTTTCACTATTTTGAACCAATGTGGAGTATATATGTCTTAGCACGGCGGGAGGCCTATAATTTTGCTATTTTCTATTTTTTGTGCGCAAAGCATTACCGTGGGTCTACGGATTTTCGATTTTGCTGAAATAGATAAAAGAAAAAAATTTACTTTGTATATAGCAATTAAACCAAGCCTGCAACGGGAAGAAATGACCATTCAGATTAAACATTTTAAGGTTATGGGTTATAAATTTCAAGTTTTTCGTCGTTTTGGTCCGTGGAGGAGGACACAAAGTATCAGAGGAGGTTGCAGCATATGATAAAAATTGTCGTAGCATTAATATGTTTAATAGCACCATTGTTTTTCTGGGTCTTTAGAAGGTTCTGAGTATATATACATAGTCACTGAGCGCACGCTGACCATATATAGTCCCTCCGTTTCCAATCCGTTGCGGGAGCAACTTGTTATCGTATCACACCAGCACTTAACACAAAATTTTCAGTCTTTGTTCCAGTTTTGTGTGAACGTTTAATAGCGAAATGTTCAACTTGTTTATGTACCTGTATTACAACTGATAATCCAGCATTAACCACAATTACTACCAAGTACGCAGTTCATCAATTAACAATGCTACATGCATATGGGACACATTAATACTGCAATAACTTTGTGGTGTAATGTGCCAATTTTCCTTTTTACACTTCAGATGGATTCATTTGACCCTAGATTTTTAGGAAATCTACGCTTTTGTTTAGTTAGTGAATTTACAATTAAATGTTTACACCTTCGCTAGGAACCATAAAAAGAACTGCGTAGATTGATAAATGCTAAGAAATTCCAACTTAGATATATACATTATTCGCTGAATATTTCGAATGAGACGATATTCCGTTCAATGTCTGACGAGTTGTTTGATAAGAGCATCAACCATCTTATCGCAGACTCGGGATAAAAGAAATTCAGTAACTAAGCGTTCTTGCTGCAATATATATATTTTATTCACGTGCAGTATCCTGTCCTCAGAGTATAGTTGTGCCGTCAAGAAGACCAATGGTAGCTGATGATTTTGTTTAATGCCGATTTTGTCTTCCCCAACCCGTTTTCCAATAATATCTCGTTGAAACACATAACCACATAAACTGACGGAACGTAATTGCCAGTGAAAAAAAACGAGCCTAATTTCATTCGAAACAGATGTGCAGAATATTGCAGTAAGGTGCAGTTATAGGTGGGTAACTGCATGTTTCAACCCGTTTTCGCTTATATATGTCTATTGCTTGGTTTTGCTATATGTTGAATTTTCAATTTCCTGTCTTGGAGGTGACTTCAAAAACGACGAATTTGTGTAACCACGTTCACAAATTACCGCGATGTGCATATAGGTGCTCTGGTGCGGAACATGTTTAATCACGTCCTGCAATAAATCGGCACTCGTGTAGAGAACACGTCTACAGTAATGCGTAATATATATATATGATGTATTTCTTTAGAGTAAGAAACAGCTCAGTGTTGGGGGTTCGGAGGGTGGCACCCCCCGGCTTATTCTTCGGCTAAGTGTAAGCCTTATATAAAATGTTAAGCTTATACTAAGTCATAGGCTTTAGGGTACCGATAGCGGTATGTCTTGGTCTTAAGTAACTGGGCTATTATAAAAGCTTCCTCAACATAGATGCCAATAAATTATCTAAGTATGATATTGTAAATCAGGTTTTTATACGAAACATTAGACAACTGTAGATGCTAAACGTGTGTACATATAGGTTGCTCCAGAAATATGTGACAAGTATTTATTTGTTTTTGTCCTCACACTTTCTTCTGTATGCGTTATTTCTCAGTTTAGGATTACATTGCCGTCAAAGAGAAGTACGCCAAGTATTTGCCACATTCTGGTGGACGGTTTCAAGTTAAGCGTTTTCGTAAGGCGCAATGCCCTGTCGTTGAGCGTCTTACCAGCTCGTTAATGATGCATGGGCGCAACAATGGTAAAAAGCTAATGGCAATGCGCATCGTTAAACACTGTTTCGAAATTATCCATTTGTTAAGCGGAGAGGTGAGCGGATTGGTTTTTAGTAAATCGTCCAATGACCATGCATTTATTGTAGTAATTAAACACTATGACCTTGCCGCTTTTATGTAAATTTCTTTGTAACAAGTAATAAACCTATTATCGTATTTAAACTGAGCGCATGAGTCGATGGGTTTACCCTAGGCAATAGCCTTTTACTTTGCTTGGGTATTGAGGAAGTAAAGTTCTTCCGTAGCTGCCTTTTGATATATTCAGGGTTGCGAGTAACCGTGTCGGTGTCGGAAAATCGTGTTCGGGTAAGGCAAAAAATATTGCCGGAAAACAGTTTTGCTCGAGTTGTGGTCTAAACATTCATTTTGTATGCGTATCGGTCGATTTTCTTTTACATTCCGACAAAACAAATGTTAGGAATTGTATTTGATGCAAATATTGTGCGAAGCGTTGACACAATTTCCTTCAACTAATAGCACATCACTTCAGAAAGTGGAACTTAGAGTAATTTTCTTTCATAACAGGAAAATCCTATTTTAGGTTTTCCACTGAAATAACTACAATAGCTTTGACTACTGAAATAAGTGCAATCGAAAACGATCGAAATTTCGTTTAATCGAAAAAAATCGAAATTTTGAAATTTATCAATTGCGCGAAAATCGAAAACGATCGAAATCAATCGAAATTTCGTTCAATCGATTATTTTGCACTTATTTCTGGCCGTGACTGTAGTATTTCAGGGCTTGGGCGAACGGGGGGAACTTGTCTAATATTCGCTCAGTGTAATCTATTCTTTCAGAATTGGAAGTGCAACCTTGTTGCATCCAATTTTAGGTTTACTGCATCCAATTTATATTATAAATTTTGATGTACCGGGGCTTAGCTCTGGCCCCGGGTCCGGGACAACAAATTTAGCCCAGGCCCGAGGCAACGTCGAAGCCCCGAAAAAGTAAAATGTAGGTTCTTGGGCTACTATTGCAGAAAAAATATTTTTGGTACCAAATTAGTAGAACAATTAAACAATTTAGATTTTTATCTGAAGATATAATGCTTGCTACTAACTAGGACAGGTCAGATTCTTATCACCTTCCTGAAACTGTGAAATTGTTTTGATGCATGATACAATATGGCAAATTGTTCAATTTATTTTTACGTGATAATATTGAGGAATAGTAATTAAACAATGATTTGGTTATTGGTATATTTGCATACATGTCAGTGGGGTAACCGCCGGTAGCCGGCGAAATTTTTCTGTGGGGTCGGCACTGTAGTGAGGACCTTTTTTGGTCGCCGGCTTTGAATTTTTGCGTATGAGTTCAGCTCACTACGCGCGCGTGGGGGGGTATCGGCCATGTCGACATTATGTACATGTGGTATATATGCACTATATGTGCTGGAAAATCGAACACAGTACTTTTCGGCAAGCTCCGGCCCAGGTACACTATTATAAATATAGTATAATATACATATACATATTATGTATTATATATTACATATATGTAAAACTAGTGGCCGCGTGGCCGAGTGGTTAAAGCGCCTGCTTCATAATCCTGAAGTCAGGGGTTCGAATCCAGTGGTCTAGCTAATCTCCTTGGGCAAGGGACTCAGCCACAATTGCTTCGCAGTACCTATGCGTTAAACAGGTACTAGACTTTGGTCTAGGCGGATAATACGATGGGTGGTGTAAAGGGCAATCATCGTGGCCAGCATACACACAATGCTTCGGCATAATAGGTTATCTCTGGTAAATTTATAGGATCAAGCTCCGGCTCTGTTTAAAATTTTATATTCTGTTTGTCATTTCTTCCGATTTCGGTTAATTTCGGTTCAGGTTATTGTCGGATACGTGGATAATGATGTAGCCTTAGCACGCACAGATTAATCTATCATTCGCGTCACAAAGTGCAAAAGTAAGAAGTCGGTAACGTGCCAACCTTCTTGCAACGCCGCTTAGCAGTGCGGCACAAAAGTTATACTAAATTTTAATAAGTTAAGCTACCACTCCGTGGTAGCCCCATCCATTATTCAACTCACTGTCGGTACCTACTGTTTTCACAGTTCCATTAGTAGCTTTATGTTACATTAGCAGAAACATGTCATCACGACTACTGTAGTTTTGCGTGCACGCCGAGCGAGCAGAGAGGTGGTCCAAATCTACTTGTAGATATAGCACCCTCGGCAGATGCAATCCAGATATTGATATCGCAAAGCCATATAGATTATTATTACTGCTATGCCTGTAAAATACATTGGAAATATTATTGTGCAACCTTGCAAATGCTGGTAAATTTAGCCAAAAACTGTAATAACGTTTTAGGTGCTTCGCATAACATAATAATGTCAATTTCAAATTTATTTGGTATGGCAGAAGCAAGATATTTTTTGAACACTTTCTTGGTAGGTTAAGATAACATTGTGTGGTTACAATGCGCTGCGGTGCAGTTGATTAGTTGGGATTAGTAAAACATTACACATGGAATGGAACTCTTTTCAGAAATTTTCAGCTGCTTCATTGCACGCGCCAAAACTGTTATTTTCATTCATGTTTTGCGAAGTCCATTGTCACTTCGATCATACTCTAGTATTGCTATAATCAGACAAAAATTTAACTCAATAAAGACAGTTTAGTACTTCAGCAAAACGTTAAAGACATCGACATGTGTTGTATTTCCATCACATTTCTGTTGTTCTGGTGGGATAGGGTTCTGGTATGTGCCGCGGATGTTACCAATTCTTGCTCAGGGAGGGAGCACTAAATATGTAACGCCGATTACCAAACTTTAATTAATTTAAAAAGTTTTTTATATCGGCGAAAACGAATTAACATTAAATTCTATGCAGATTGCCGCTGTGATTTTACTGCACTGAATATTTCCTGTTTTGGCGACGAAATTATCGAATTTTCATTACCATCACTGTATTTTTCGTGGTAGAACAAGAGATCTCAACGTTGGAGCTTGATATACGCATTCGGATAAATTGGGTTCGTTCCACCCTTTCCCTCTTCCTGAAGCCCGCGCTTAAAACAACAAGATAGAGTGTATTTCACTATTTTGTGACCAAAAAATCCGGGGACAGCTTTATCAATAAAAATGTCAAAACAATTATATTTAATGCCAGGTATATAAGCACAACTCTTATACGGTTAAATTAGAATTTGGGCGTGAAATTGTTGAAGTGGTACAAACACAAAGCTAGCTGCACAATTTGATACTGATGGTTGTCAAATTAAATATTTCGAAAACCCACCATTGAGGTTTTGTGTCAAGACAGATGAAACTAGATCTTTTACACAGTCGAATGCCACTCGACGAAACTCAGCTGGCAGGGCGTAACCGGAATTCCGGTTCCGGTTCCGGCGAAAATCGTGTTCCGGTTGCGGTTCCGGCAAAGGGCAAAAACCATACCGGAACCGGAATTTCGGTTTAAAAATTTTGTTTGAAATTTTCCACGTTTTTTGCTTCATCCTGTAATCCAAACATATGTAATATATTATACAATGATCAAGCTCCAATACAACCAAGCAAAAGAAAAGATTAACTAACCAATTTGCCATGTGAAACGTAAGTAGGGCACATAATTTGAGCAGAAATTTTTCATAATAACTTGCAGGAGTTTGTTAACAAAGCCAGGTCGATGCTTGTAGCAGCTATTTTACACATCCAGAAGTTTGTGAGATACGTTTGAATTAAGCCGGTCCAACTCGGTAACAGAGTATGGCTTACGCAGAAGTACTTAGGGTATGCTTGGTTAACACAAATTGCGTCAAGCACCCGCCAGTGCGCTTGTAAGCTTGGTAAATCAGTCTAAATTGAAGTAAACTAACATTATCTGCAACGCAGCTAGAAACTGCTTTCTTGGCAATGAACTGTATTTATTGAAACTGTGCGAGCAGTATCACAGTGTGTCTCATTTATAGCATTCTGATTAGAAAGTTATCATCATTATGATCTAACTGACGGGCACTGTTTGTCCAACGCTAGCCTAAATAGTGTCTCTGACCACTGATTAGAAAATTACCTTCTATCTATTATTTTATCTTAGAATCATATAAACCAATAATTTTAAGTTTCCTACAGAAGAACATGCAACAAACGTATGTGTAGTAAAGGGAGGCGACTGGAGACAGAGCGAAAGAGTGTATTCTACGCTCCAAGCTTTGTAAGCACAATCGATTTGACGCAGTATACGCAATGGTGTATAGTGCAAGACATTTTGTGCTCTGAATGTCCAGAAACCGACATATTTGATCGATAAATAAATATTATTAGCCTCCTCAGTCTTTCAAATTTCAGAAAGGCAATAATACCATCGCAATACATTAAGTTTAATGTAAAAGTTATTTTTAATGCATTTTAAATCCACTATACCTTCATTTCTTCCATCATCTGTTTTACTATATATAAGTTTCTAAGACCAGGTTCCGGATCCGGTTTAAATGGACGGTTCCGGTTGCTGGTTCCGGTTCCGGTAAATTTCGGTTCCGGTTATTCCCTGTCAGCTGGCTACTTTCCAGCTTGGAACTAGGGATAACACAAACATGTCATTGTTATCATCGAATATTATTACTAATACGTATCTAATGTTGATAAACTGACTTTTGTATGAAACCGCGTATAGAGTACTTGGTGACAAAACTCTATTGTTACCGGTATAATTATTTCAGAATCCAGTTCAAGTCTTAGTGAACGCAATTATCAATTCTGGACCACGTGAAGATTCTACGCGTATTGGCCGCGCTGGTACAGTGAGACGACAAGCAGTCGATGTTAGTCCGTTGCGCCGCGTTAATCAAGCGATTTGGTTGCTTTGTACTGGCGCCCGAGAAGCAGCTTTCCGCAATATCAAAACTATTGCCGAATGTCTCGCTGATGAGCTGATTAACGCTGCTAAGGTTAGTTAGCAACTTTTGTCAATAGGAGAGAAGATAGTAATCATTGTTAATAAACATAAAAAATTAGGTATATTTTTTGTAGAATGTGTAACGTGTTCACAACACGTGTTGATTACACCATCGTCTCAAATCACGTGCATCCAATCAGCGGCCACCGACAGGGCAGCGTGACCACGGCGAGCGGATTCTAGAAGCTTGAAGAGGACAGAACAGTCTAGAATGTTGAGTTTCGCTATATAAGACTGAGCGTTCACATTGTCTTCATCTTTTGTCAGTTATTTTCACTTGCTTACTTGCTGTTATCTGATCGTCAATAAATCATTTATTTTGCTCGGTTCTTAGATCTTCCTGCTAGCATGTTTGTTTCATCTGGTTTACAGACTAAGGTTTTACTTGCCACTCTGCCAGTTTCCACTTCATTTCTTAGGAAACTTACAATGGTGAACCCGAGTCGAGCGCGCCGGTCTTCGCTTTTTCGGGTCCTTCCTTTCTTCGTTGCGCTCGTTCTGGCGCTTATCAGGTGTCAAGTCGCCGTCAATCTACGAACTGCAACTCGGTTCCATGTCGACGTGCCTTGGGCGATTGCGGCGTTTTCGTTTCGGTCGGTTGGTCGATTCAAAGGCAAGTGGCAACGATCGTCTACGACAACCGCAGGTATGGTCAATACCGGGCTCCCCGAGTCTCTTTATTCCGGTCAAGATGTTGGTCGTCGACAAGCTACCTGCTTACGGGTTCTACTGCTCATTGGTTGTGTCGAGCCGAATCCCGGGCCTGTCAATCTTGCCCAACAATCAAAAGACACGCTCACCGGAATGTTGCAGCTCCTCAAGGCTAGTGACCATCGTTTCGTTCTTCCACCAACCCGAGACGAGATGATCACAGCGCTCGCCCTTTTCGGTCCTGACATTCTTCAGCTGGCGCACAGTCAACTTGCGAGTGCCCAGTTCCAGGCCGCAGCGGGGTCAAGTCAAGTCGGTCAATTCGAACGTAACCAATCGAGCTCAACCGCGGGTCAATTTCACCAACTGCCCCAGTTCAACCCAAAGACTCTCCAGTCTTGGTTCAATCAGGTCGAACAAATCCTCGGTCTGGTGGATGACGACCTCAAGAAGAGCAATGTCCTCCGAGTCGTCGACAATGCAATGATCCACGAGTCCGGGGTTGATCACAGTCCTTCGCACGTCTCAACAATTATGGTTTGCGACTACGCCCCGACAAATGTGTTCTATTTAGCCCCAAAGTCAATTTCGTCGGCGTTGAAGTTGATGCAAGTGGAGTTCGCCCCGTCCAAAGTCCAGAATATCATCAATTTTCCACGCCCCAATACGACTAAATCCCTCCGTCGGTTTCTTGGTATGGCTGGCTTTTACCATCGCTTCATTCCTGGTTTTTCCAAAATTGCTGTTTCCCTCATTGATGTGCTACAGGGCACGGCTGGAAGGGGGAACTTCAATCTACCATGGTCTGATGTCAGCATGCAGGCATTCGATTCCCTTAAGTCAGCACTTGCTTCAGCTGACAAATTATCGTTCTCCAATCCGGCTGGTCATCTTCAACTGGTTACCGACGCTTCCTGTGCCGCGGTCGGAGCTGTCCTTAACCAGGTTGTCAATGATGTCGCAGAGCCACTCGCGTTCTACTCAGAGAAGCTCAATCCCGTGGAAGCGCGCAAATCGGCTTCGGTCGTGAGCTTATGGCAATCTACAAAGCTCTCCGGCACTTTTCCTAGCTTCATGGGTCAAAATTCACCATACGCACATATCACAAGCCCCTTGTCAACGCCCTATCAATGACTAATCCGTTTGCTCAACAATCCCAATGGTTATCTTTTATTTCTGAATTTGGGTACGACATCGAGCATGTCGCTGGTGCGGACAATGTAGTAGCAGTCGCCCTTTCCCGACCGGTCTTTGCTATCACCGCTGCGTTCGATGACGAGTTGGCTATCGCTCAAGCGTCTCGCAGTGACCTCATGCGATTTGTGGACTCGACAGATTTGCCCTTAAAACAATTTTCGATCAACGGCAAAACTATTCACCGCGATGCCTCAAAGCCACATCTGGGCCCCTATGTTCCGTCAAATTCGCGGCACAAAATCTTCAATGCCGTTCATAATCTCAACAATGCGGGTTCCCGAACAACCCTTTATCAGATGGCTAACAACTATATTTGGGCAGGCATGAACCGCGATGTCAAAGAATGGTGCCGCGAATACCCCGAATGTCAAAAGAACAAGGTCGGAGTTCACACAAAGACTCCAGTAGGTTCGATTCCCAGTTCAAGTCGATTCCACACAATTCACATCGACATTGTTGGACCGTTCCCACCTTCCTGCGGCAATCGTTATCTTGTCACGGTGATCGACCGGTTCACTCGTTGGCCTGAAGCAATTCCAGTGTCGGATATCACTACTGAGTCAGTCGCTACAGCTCTTATATCAGGCTGGATCAGTCGTTTTGGAGTTCCACACATCATTATTTCCGATCGTGGGGCACAGTTTGAGTCTGTGCTTTGGTCAACACTAATGGAGTAGCTGGGTATTGAACGTCGACGCACAACCGCCTATAATCCAGCATGCAACGGCGCCGTCGAACGTTTTCACAGGACCCTCAAGATGGTCTTCGCGCCCACTGCACCAGCCGTTCGTGGATGCAATCCCTTCCTCTGGTTCTATTGGGAATTCGGACGGCTCTCAACGACAAAGGTTTCACGCCCTGGCAGATGGTGTTCGGTGCCGATGTCGACCTACCTCACTACTTCTTTATGCCGGCTTCAATCCCCGCCGACACTAACGCATCAAAGCTTATGCAAAATCTGCAGTTGACGATCAGTCGTCTCAATGCCCCAGAACGACGCCACTCATCTCCTTGGCACGTCCCGAAAGATCTGTTAACCGCTACTTACGTGTAAATACGGGATGATTCAATCAAGGATACACTCTAGCCGCGTTTCCGTGGCCCCTTTGAAGTCAAAAACCATGACACTAAAACAATGGTTCTGAAGATCAGGGATGGTACTGAAGACGCAGTTACCCTCGAGCCAATTCAGACCAGCATTTTTACACAACGATGAAGCTGATACGACGCCTTTCCAAACACTTCCTCGTTTTAAAGCGATTCAACAACCCGCAATCGGCGACGTCGTCCTGGCAAAGTTTCTTAAATGGCACCCTGGCCTGCGTTAGTCATTCCCCTGATGGAACCAACCTTGTTAAACGCAAAAAACCGCCAAACTCCTCCGCAGTCAAGTTTTTTGGAAGCGGTCGATTGGCATACGTACAGAATTCTACCATGTCGCCGCTCACTCAAGTGAAAAATCCAGTCAAGCGTCAGGATCTCCGTCATGCATTGGATCTTGCGCATCAACACATTGCGGGTTCCTCAAACTCTATAGTCTCAGCAAACAAGACAGTGTGTTTTTCTCTCGACGCATAACTCAAGCTCAACGCTCCGCTTTTAACGGAGGGGGTTCTGTAACGTGTTTGTTCACAACACGTGTTGATTACACCATCGTCTCAAATCACGTGCATCCAATCAGCGGCCACAAACAGGGCAGCCTGACCATGGCGAGAAGATTCTAGAAGCTTGAAGAAGACAGAACAGTCTAAAATGTTGAGTTTCGCTATATAAAACTGAGCGTTCACATTGTCTTCATCTTTTGTCAGTTATTTTCACTTGCGTACTTGCTGTTATCTGATCGTCAATAAATCATTTATTTTGCTCGGTTCTTAGATTTTCCTGCTAGCATGTTTGTTTCACCTGGTTTACCGACTAAGGTTTTACTTGCCATTCTGCCAGTTTCCATTTGATTTCTTAGGAAACTTACAATCACAGACAGAAGTAAGTTCACAAAAACCGAACGAATCAATGATTTTCGTTTATAAACAAAGTTTACAACGTTCGTTTGTTCGCATTTTGCATTCGTTTTATGCATTTATTTTTGTCCGTGATTGTAGATGGTTTTATTAATTTAAAAATGATTGTGTGACGAACGGTGAGATTTTAAAAAAATGGTGTGCGCAAGCTCATGCTCGCTCACTAGGTTTTGGCGAACAATTACTCAAGATGCTCTCGTTGTGGGTGTAGCTTGGGCCAACATTTCAAGCTTTATTTTAATATTTGCCGTTTTTTGGAAAAAATCATTTACAACCTTGGAAAAAAATCATTTATAATTTGATATAACTTGAACTTGAACTTATAGCGTTATCGACGATACGGCAGTGATGCTGATCCCGATGTAGCTGCTCGTGACAAGTCTCTGATGATAGCTCGCCATTGATGTCGATC
>JASANE010017320.1:0-27628 GCA_030248225.1 Trileptium ribeirensis
ATGATATCGCTAAAATCGGGCGGACGAGAACGTGACTGGTATCTGATGTCCACATATGCGCCGACGGCAAAAGCGTCCCCCGAAAACATCGATAGCTTCTACCGGCTGTGCTCTCGCATGATCAACAGCGCGAAGCGACGTAGCTTTCTGTGGATTGGTGGCGATCTCAATGCGCGGCTTGGAAAACGTCGGCCTAGCGAAATGTTTGATGGGACTATTGGGCGATATGGAATTGGACGAAATCGGAACTTCATGGGCGAGCGTCTTCTTCTCTTTTGTGCGGCGGAGGGCCTCACCATCACCAACACGTTCTTCAAACATAACGACACACACCTCGCAACATGGTATCATCCACGATGGCGATACCCTGCCATGCTCGATGTAGTTTTGGTACGTGGCAACAACCTCCGCAATGTCACCGATGTCGTTGCCAAGCCTGGCATCGATGTCAATTCAGACCACACCATGATCATTTCCATCATCACCCAAGTTCCTTATTCGTCTGTCGATAACAACTGCTCGGCGATCAATGCTAACAACGTGCCACTGAAACGTCCCCCAAGGATTAACACTGACGCATTGCGTAGTGCCACTACTAGGGCTACGTTCACTGAGGCACTGGATAGCGAGCTCCGTGAGGCGGATCCAGAGTTCGAAACAATTGAAACAGTCATACGCGACTGTGCAGCGGTCACGTTGGGAATGGTGACAACGGGGAAATCATGGATGTTACAAAACCAAGATGAAATACGTGCCTTGTCTGAGATTCGACAACAATGCTTCAGAAAATACCGACAGCGAAAATCAGCAAGAACCAAGAGGCAGCTACAAACCGCAAAAACTGACATGCGGAAGAGGTTACGAGATATGGAGAACGCATGGTTTAGGTCAATGGCCGAGGAGGCCGAGCAATGTGCTAGCAGGGGCGACCAGCGAGGTGTATACAGCATCACACAAAAACTAGCGAAGGAGCTGCCACAAAATGGACTGCGGCTACTGCCGTTGGCGAACAGCGAAGTAACAATGGATGGCATGACGGACCACTTTGAGCGCATCCTCAACATCCATCGACAAGTTGACTGGTCGGTATTGCAGGAACTGCCTGTATACAACACGACAGTAGATTGGTCCTGCCCAACACTTACCGACGTGAAGAACGCTATACAACGCCTGAAAAATAACAAAGCCGCTGGCTTGTCAGGCGTGCCGGCAGAGTGTGTCAAGGACAGTGAGGAGGTAGCCTGGCGGTTACACGCTTTCTTGGTCGACGCGTGTAACAATAACGGCAATGTGCCACCGATCCCCGGTTCCTGGCGAGAAGCAGTCCTGGTCGCGCTTTATAAAAATAAAGGCGATTATGGGGACTTAGATAACTGGCGAGGGATCGCATTGCTAGAGGTCCTGTCAAAAGTAGTCAACACCATCCTCAACGACAAACTGCAGAAAGCCGGTGAATCTATTTGGGGCAACGAACAACACGGTTTTCGGCGTGATAAGGGCACCGCTGACTGCGTTCTAGTAGTGAGAAGACTGATTGAAGAATTCGGCACAACCTCGCCACGGCGTGGGGAAGACGATAGACTGTTCGTTCTTTTCGTAGATTTGCGGAAAGCCTTCGATTCGTGTGATCGGATCGATGTGATGTGGGCCCTCCTCCGTCAATGCAACATTCCCGATAATGTCATAGCCCTCATACGAGCTTTTCACGAGGGATTTGGGGCTCGGGCCGCGTTTAAAGGGGAATTAGGCGAACATTTCGACATACCAACAGGGGTTCAACAAGGCTGCTGCTGCGGGCCGACGTTGTGGAATTATTATTTTCACTTCGTAATGGAGCTATGGCGCAAAAAATGTCGAGCAGAATATGGCGATTGCGGAATTGATGTCTGGTATAAGACTGACCTACGGATACGACAACGGGCGAAACTGGAGGCTTTGACCTCGAAACGATCAGCTAATATCATGGACATTCAGTACGCAGACGACACGTGCACGTTTGAACGTTCGTGGGAACGATTCCAACGCAGTACAGCGATTCTCGACGAAACTGTTTCTCGCTTTGGCGGGGAAGTCAGCCTAACTAAAACGGAATGGATGAGCGTGCCACCACTCGCGGCGGGCACTTTGACTATACGGGATGCTGAACTGAAACATGTGAGCAGCTTTGACTATCTAGGCAGTATAGTAGGCAACAAATCTGATCACGGCTTCGGGAGTGACGATGATACTAGAAAGCGAATAGGGAAAGCTGGTGCAGCTTTTGGTCGACTTCGGGGCGTTTGGCGCTATAGACTATCTAACAGTACGAAAGGCAAAATATTTCTTGCCTGTGTGGGCAGCACCCTGCTCTATGGTGCCGAAGCGAAAAGCGTCAATAGCTCCCAATTAAACAGATACAGACGATTTTGGTACGGTTGCTTGAAGTCGATCAAGAACCTCAGATGGCACGTCAGTCAGCGGGGTCTGTTGGAGGAATTTGGGGTTCCGGACGTGCGGCTCCTAATCAAAGCCAGGGCGGCGAGATATATGGGACACGTGGCCCGCATGAGCTGCGATCGGCGCACCCACCTCGCATGGTTTGGTCATGTCAAGAACCGCCGAATGCCAGTAGTGGACAATGGCCCGGGGCGCATGAAAACGATAATGGGGTATTATAACAGTATCGCAACAACAATGGGCGGCGTCAGCGCGACTAATTGGCCGCTACAAGCCCAAAATAGATCGGAGTGGCGGCGGGTTGTTAGCAATATCTCCATGGATTACAAAGTGAGCGGCGGATACTTTAAATGCCATCTATGTGACGATCAGTTCGAAACGTCGAACTTGAGGAGACGACATGTCGCACGCCTTCACGCCGCGGCATCTGCTGGGGATCACGTGTGCCCCGATTGCGGCAAGTCCCTCAGCAGCGCTCAAGGACTGAATGTCCACCGAGGCAGATGGTGCAAGGAGCGTAGCACGGCAGCGCGTAAAGTCCCCCAACCAACAAACATTGACAACAGCAACAAACCAACGACAGAAAACAGTATCTTTCAAGTCGTCCAGACGATAGCTGGTGATCGGTTCGTGTGTAATGTCTGCGGAGCGTCGAGAAAATCACACACAACAATGTCTAGGCACATCAATTCCGCGCATGGTGAGAGTCGGCAAACAATAGTCGACATACCTCTAGCGGCCGACCTAGCAGCAAAAACAGCCATAAGGCATGCAGATGGTGGGTGTACAGCGATTGCGGGGGAGATAAGGATGGTGCGATGTAACAGATGCGGGAAATCGTTACGATGGAGCAACTGGCAACGACACAATAGCTACTGCGGAGAACGCTACGTATGCTCGAACTGCAACAGGGCATTCAATCGGCAGGATGAATTGACGAGGCACGAAGCCACGTGCGGCAACTCGCCGCTAATAGGTCCGGGATGTGGTCGCCAAGACCGATTCGTTTCGCAAGCGAGGCGGCACCAACAGCGATGCCGCGAGTTGCGAGACCAACACTAGTCCTGCGTCGGGGCGCCGGGGTCGGATCTCAATTCGTCTTCAACTGATGACGTCCCCTGACCAAAGAACGTCATCTCGGGCCCTGTGAGCCCTCGCTCTGCTCATTTATGGGCGTCAGGCGACAACAACAACAGTTTTATACATAAATATAGCTCGTAGTCCATAGCGACTATTTCATAGTTTGCTTTATCGATATTGGAGCATCGATACCCGTACCTTGCAATATAACATAACCGCACCCAGAATTTTTCAAAACGAATACCCGGAGCCGGAGACGAAGATAAATGTACATACATATATTATAGTTTTATACATATATATCTCGTAGTCCATAGCGACTATTTCACAGTTTGCCTTATCGATATTAGAGCATTTAACACTTGAGTGAAAAACGGAAACTAACGAGTCAATAGATTTTTGCTCCTGAATAAATTCGTTCGTACGAATATGTGCAAAAAAGCTATAACATTTCCGAACACATAAGGCACACTTTCAAAAAAGCTCTTTAATGAAACGAGTTATCTATCCAGAAATAACAAACAAGCACCGAACATTGTAATACACATCTTACAGAAAAAAGCACATTTTGAAAGAACATTTACCGATGAATTTTAACACAAGTACACACTACAGTTAAGCCTTTAGTCCACTAAATTCTGGAAGATACGCATTTTTGTTAAATCCATCAGCTTTGTAGAAAAGTAAACTATTATACCTTAATGCCTTATGCATTACTACTTTTGACAATCGATACCTAAGATAAAGGTGCGACGCCGACGGTCCAAATGAATTTTTATTTGTAACAGAATCACATCTTGCGGCAGACTAAACATATAACGTGGTGTACAACATAACGATCCTATTTAGGTTTCTGCGTTTTTCTATTTCTTGAACTAAAAATTGGGAATTTTCGCCACAATTGGGAATTTGCGGACTGAATCGTTTCTGTATATACATTAAAAATAAAATCAAAAAATTAAAAGAACGCTACCAATTTAATTATGAAGAAATATCTGGTACAAGACTTGAAAACATTAATTTACGTAGCACAAGGTGCACAATATCGAGATCGAACACCGTACATATCAAATAAACAAAGCTCCTGTATGGCGCCTCGTAGGGCTTTTTCGCAAGTAGGGTTGTGAAAAATGAATTTATTATATATATATTGACTGGTATCCAAAAAAATTTAGACATATATATCGTAAAACCCATTGAAACGGTTATTGCCGAAATAGAAACTCATCACATCGAATTCTTGCACATTCAAAATGTTGGCTAAAATAATCATGATGAATCATATGGGTCTTATATTTACTCATGCATAGGTATGTCTATACTATATATAAATACATATATATTTGTAGGCTCGTGGGAAAACTATACCCTATCGAGCGGGTCGGCAGGTGGCGGATAGCCGAACGGCCAGTAAATGCACTGGTTAGCTGTGAATAACCAGTCCCGGACCGGAACCAGTAGTCTCACAGGATGCAGCTCGGCGATGGAGTATCCCCATTGACCTACAATCTACAGAGTGCTATTCTTCCGCCAACACGTTCTGTGCAGTTGATCGCATTGTACCCGATCCGTGGGCGGTAAAAAAATGGGTAAATGACTAAAAGTCGTGAACATGGCTTATAAAATGGCTTTGTGGAAAGTCCGCACACTGCTACCGCCTCGACGAGAATAACTGCTGATGGGCTCATTACATTCCCGAGTTATTCATATACTCGGGACTTTATTCTATTCGGGTCACTCCAAGTGCGAGGCGCATTGGCTCAAATGAACTGGTTCTGTTTTATTACCATGTGTGTCGGAAATGACAACCAATCAGCGAGTTGCGGCTATTATAAGAATCCGAGCGATCCCAAATATGAAAACTATGCAATACATTAAAAAGTCCACTACATCCAACGAAAATTAATAGATTCTCACGTGTCATGCCAGCTGTAAATAGCAAACACAAATTTATGTCGGACAAAAATTTAAGGTTTGCTTTTACCTCCTGGGCAATAAACTATACTTAGGCACAAAATTTTGACGCATGAATATATATCTTGCATAAAGCCGAACAAACTTTTGCTTAGTGATGGAATGAACCCGTATCGTTTGGCTGCCAGCTTCGTTTGTTAGCCATTACGCTATTTAGAAGCTATTGTCATGCATCTTAAGGAACCTCACACAGTGAAAAAGTCGGCGCATCGCTTGCAAATGGCTGTTCCTGTGTGTATCTATGCGGAAAGTGTTAATCATCCAAAGCACACCACTATGCATCAAATTAGGCACCAAGATTTTACGTAGTATCAAATTAGTACTTTGTTGTCAATGCCAAGCACCTTGAAAGTTAATTAAGCACCATTACTTTAGTTTTATGTGGTTAGGATATAGAGGCCTAGTAAAAGATGGTAAATGCAACTATGTACATAAGCTAACTAATGAATTTCATTTTAAGGAATTTTAAACTGCGTTTTTCCTAAATTTTTCTCGAACACTAAATGGTCTCATAGACCATGCAGCTAAATTTTTAACAAGCCATGAACATCAACATAGAAGCATCTGAATGGTCAATGCGATAACAATAAAATAAGGAGCGAAAACCGTCGTTATACATCTTGTGAACTTGTGCAAAATATATTGTATTGATTGGAAATGTAATCCTGCTTAAGCACACAAACTATCATGACTATTAGCAATAGTCGCGTTACGTTTTTGCAACATTATATTATAGTCGCTTCAACGTTGCACGAGGCACATTGGTGTATAAAATACAGGTAGCGTTCCAAAATTACTAAAAGTATATTGATACACTGTGATGAATTTAGTCACATTAAAACAGAATAGTATGTAGACCACAGGTGTCTATAGGTGGGACACCCTGTAACCCCATACATGCACATAGGATGTAGGGCTTATCTCCCCACCCTCGGCGCGAAGCACTGCCCTCCTTCCTCCTGACATTTGTCCACTCCTCTGGCGGCACCGAAGACGCTGCACCCCAACCAACTTGCTGACACCCCGAGAAGCTGACCTTAGGACATTGAGTATGTATGGGGCGTTCCGCCATATATAGATACTTAGACGTCCTGCACCACCAAATTTGTAAATTTCAGTAACTATGCAAATTATGAGCAACTTTGCCACATGAAAAATTCCTCCTGCCATAGCCTGCAACGCCGGAATTATCTCCCTCTCCTAAGAAGTCGGACCTTAGATACCTATGATCTACATGGTAAGTTCAGAAGTAGACAAAATGTAATGCTGATAAAGCATTGGAAACTTAATAAACTGGCTATGCTTACAAACAGTCCCGATAGACTTTACGATGTGTACACTACAAAATTATAATCATCCTTATAAATATTTTTCAATATATTACAAAGTGACGAAATTTTACCAAAGCGCGCAGCGTAAATGAGCTTTTAACACAGTATTCCACCAACTCACTTTGGTCTACCTGCCATCACAGCTCCCAAAAATATATAAGTAACATGTTAAACCATCAATGACGTTCGCAATTTTCTGGAGTATACGGATGGCACGCCTAATAGTAACATCCCAACGTTATGAACCCGAACTCTCAAATTTTACCAACCTTCCGCTTGTCCAGTAACTCTACTAGTTTCCGCTATAACCACATAGAACACACAGGTCTGCTCCAGCAAAATTACAGCACTCCGAAATCATAAAATTTTACCTTACCTTTCCTGCCTAAACACCAGGACACTTTGATCAACTTTAAAGTAATCTCCTCTGCAAAAATGTCAGGCTGTTGGGGTTTAATTAATTTGGAATCCAGCACACAAACCGTAGTTTATGTTAATAAACATGTAACAAAAGTCAATGTTCCGGATGGTCAAATAAACCGTAGGAATAAAAAGACGGAGCATTAGATTTTTGACATGATAGCTTCGATACTGCAAAAGTACAGCTTAGCTAATGCATCAAACTCTCCAGCATATCCTGCTTCCAACTACCCGCGTTTATGAGGAGCATCTTTCTGCAATGTTAACGTTACTGCAGACCGTCGACCTTGCGAGAGGTCGTACCTCAAGCTGACAATAGGTTACCTAGCTTATCGCACCATTGGTCGTTTATATATCCCAATACTCAAAATCAGTAAGTCATAAAGTACTACCAAATACGATTTCTACTACGTGAGATGCCCACGAAGACGACCCATTTAATAAGTTTGTTCGACACCGTCAACTAATTCCTGAGAGTACTTGTTGTGCTTGAAGAGCTTGTATGTGTTTAAAATAAATTTCATATGTTATAAAACTTTAACTGAACAGCATCAAAAATAAACTGCACGAGAGAAGCCAATATTATACTAACAACCATAAGCACAACAAAATATAACTAAAACAGCAGATTCAAAAATTCCGTTTTTGCCATGGCTAGCTTTTAAATATGAAACCGGCAATCATTACAGCTCGTTGGCATTTTCTCATAGAACTGGTTAAATAAGGGTTGACGTCCAGGGAACAATCTGAAGCTCTCGCAAATCAGATCAAGCTATGAATAGTTCAAAAAAGTTTTATCAATATTTAACTCCCATCTTTATTAAATGGAACGGTCGTTAATAAATTGGAGCTTGCTGAAGTAATTTCACCCAAAACGATCACCAATTCAGCTACCCAAGGATATGCGTCAATTTGCGTTGTTTTAGTTTAAAATAACAACTATAATCTTTGCAGATTATACCCTCGTTCGAATTTACAAGATGCATAAGGACAACGTCCATGCTAATGAAATATACGTATGATTAGTACTGTCTGATTCCTTAATAAAACACAATTTGTGCAGCAGCATGATTGATATATCTGTGGTTCCTAGATACAGATTTTCGGTAAAATGTTACGATACGAACACCTAACTTGAAAACGGATTGCCATTATATCAATGGCTTTTATATTAATTTGGCAAATTCGCAAATCAACCATATTTTTACAGAATGAATTAAAATTGATAATTGCAAAATAATAAGCGTCTAAAAACTTCACCTCATTATCGATAGATTGAACAGAAACAGTGTATGCGTTGCCTATTATAAAACTGTAAAAAATTTTCAATCAAACTTCGATACATCGATGTAAATAATTCGCTAATCCAATATATAGTAGTAGTACAGTAATTTGTGAAAACAGGCGCGCCAAATTCCAGCGAAAAGCAAGATTTTTTTTAAAACTACTATTTTTCAAAGTTAACCAAAAAGTATGTATAATTACATTGTCGATAAAACTTGTGTAATTAATTTTTGCTTACATTAGCGGAAATCATGAAGCTGTTCTCAATAACCAGGCCAGCAAAAAATCACATCCTTGAAAAGGACATGCTCGAATAGACAAGTCCGAAAGCTGAATTATTAAGTTAGCTACTAGTGTTTGTACTTCAATGACAGTGTTGATTCACATATCAAAACCTAAAATCTGTATATACAGTTACGGTGAGAAATTAAAGCAAATCGTTCGCAAAAAATTTGAGAGCTGTTCATTGAAAATAAATACCTGTTCAATTGCGATTCGCCAAATTTTCGCGAACCTTAGGCAAGTTTTTCATGAAAAATTTGAGTTCATTACTGACCGTAATTGTACTATATAGATTGTAGTACAAAAATGCAAAAAAAATCGCAAACAGTAACGAACTTATATGGAACAAAAAAGTCGAATTGCTGTTGCAGCTTTTTAGTTGAGCAATTAATAAAAAATCAATAATTATTCTCAACGATAAATTGTGCAAAGTCTTCCCAGGTTTTTTCGCTGCGTTCAATGTCTGACAGATTAATTCTATTAGTAGCGCAGAACTGCACTGCAATGTTACTGTGACCGCGCGATGCCAACATCATGAAATTCGACAACAATTTTCCAATAGCTTCATTCTGAGCCCCGTCTACACTATTATCGATACCTTCGTATGTAATAACATCGTTATTATCAACAAATTGGCCAGACAAGCGTAAAGCACTATTTGGAACTGGTCCCGTATCAATGTTTGGGTTAAAAGAAATCCGAAAGCGCACACGTTGTTCGCTCCTATCTGTTGTTGTTGAAACTTCATAGTTAAATTGCCGCGGCTTGATTGATCGAAAATGCTCCACCAGATCCAGTGCCGTCAAGTCATCTTTGCATTTCGAAAAATATTTGAAAAATGCATCCATTAATAGGTCATTATCATCAAAATATGTTGTAACGTTTGCCAATGTATCGGCTGAAGCTGGCCGAACGCAAATATTTTGGCTTTCTGTGTTACCGTTGCCACCGTTTAAACGATCGGGGTGATCACAAGTGAGACTAACACTGTCGTAGCTTGAATTATCGTTGTCACAATCAGCATTTGTCGCGCCGTGAAAAGTATCGTCTGACAATGGTTGTGTATCAATAGATTCATTTTCTGTCGTACGTTGCCCGGCACTGTTCAACATTTTGGTATTGCT
Organism: Trileptium ribeirensis; assembly: GCA_030248225.1. Taxonomy (NCBI): domain Eukaryota; kingdom Metazoa; phylum Nematoda; class Enoplea; order Enoplida; family Thoracostomopsidae; genus Trileptium; species Trileptium ribeirensis. Next base: position 9,932 of record JASANE010017320.1, read on the forward strand.
ATTTTTAAAGGACTCTGCGGATGTAATAGCTCCATTCGACTGCTTTTCACATTGCAATAATTTTCCTTCGGAAGGTTTCTCAGGTACACTAACAGCTAATCTACGTGTAGGCGTGTCGCCCACGCGGTTAGATAAGCTTTCATACGAAGTAGTAGCATCATTAGCGTTACATCTGTTATTACCAGTAACTAAGTTAAAATCGCATACATCAGTAGTTTTCGGTATATCCGAAGCTAATGAAATTGCTAAGTGGTTTTGTGCAAGTGGTGAACAGGTTTTCCCCTTTGCAACATGCAAAAAAGCACAACAATCGACACCTACTATTGACTTATTGGAAATTGTTTCTTTGGAGCACACAGTACTGCAGTCGTTTGCTAATACAAAACAGTTTTCATTCCTATCCTGTTCCACCGGTATATAGGACCCAGTTACTATGGTTGACTCGACTTTATTGGCAACTGCCGAGTTGGTAGCTATATCGTTGCAGGTAACGGAGTTACCACTGTGATTATTCATTGATGAACATTCACTGCCAACATGAGAAGTCGTTTGCGCTAGTGCATTATTTACTGTTACGCTGGCGTTGGCGACGAATTCACCATGTCTGTCACCTTCGATTGACGTATTCGATGTCTCATCATATTCACTATCGTCATCTCCATCAACCAACCACACCTGTGGGAGTAAATCTTCGTCGTCAAGTGGGTCCACATCACAAGTTCTACCGCTGGTCGACGTCTGGTGTTTGGCCGTCAACATGGACAGCACGTGATCGCTCACAACCATAATACGTGGTCCACTACCACTCGGAGTGGGAACAGAATTATTTTTTATGTTGTATTTCGGGTTTTGACTAACAGCGTTTGGATCACAATCGCATTCATTGTTCGCTGTTTTCAACCTACATTCATTCATTTCATCGGATGTAGATTTATTCACGACAGTGGCAGATACTGCTGTATTCCCATCATGCATTACGGAAGAAGCGTCAGTACTTAACGAACCGGCACTATTCTTTACCTCAGTCCAAACTTTTTTCATCGTTGATGCGCAATAACTACTGCTACCACCATCGCTTGACGTCACATTATTGCCTGCCGTATCCCTTGTTGAGAAATCTAGTCTCTTAGCAAGCCTTGGCGACAAATTAACTCCGCCGGTTGCCAAAACTTTATCATGACCAACTGTGGTCAATGAAGTACTGCTTGTGTCAGTGGATAAAAATTCAAGTGGTGCTGTGCAGAAATTACGTCTCGGCCCAATATCAATAAGGTTGGCGTTGGTCGCACACGTACGGCTGGTTACCCCACCACGTAGACTTGTTCCAACAAGTGTTGGATGAGCATAACCCAGCGGCCTCCGCCATCGGTGACCATTGCATAATATTTCATATCGGCCGATATTTAACTCCGGAGCACGCGCCACTCCATTCGCCGGCGGTTTATTCTTATCATTAACAGCTACTACACAATTTTTGCTGTCTTGCTTTGCCTCCTTTACGGCTAGTGACAGTGCTGGATTAGGGCAATAATTATTAGACACTGGTACCCAAGAACGCAGCTGCTGTTGCACCTGTGGAAATTGGGGGAAGCAACCAGTATTCATCATAGGAGGTGGCGGCGGAATATATGGCAAAGGTGTATACACAGGCACGTTAACGGTCGGCCGCATGGCCTGACCAAATGGATGACCGTACCAGCTAAGATCACGAGAGACATACTTATTCCCGCTGTTGTAAAAATTTGAAGGTCTCATACCCGCTGATGCAATTTCACAACCATCAAACAAGGACGGTAATAGGGGCAGCCTATGAGATTCAAGGCATGTCGGTGGTGGAACAGGACCAGCTGTGCTCGGATTTTGAGTTGGTAACATGGACCCGCTATCAATCACCGATGCATTTTTGCTATTCGTGTGATCATTATTTGGGGTCCATACTCTGTTTACATCCGTCATATCTTTATCTTTTTGCATCATGTGACCAGTAGAATTATATTGCGAGAAATCAGTCGATGTACTTACGGAACAAGGTTGACTATCGAAGTCCTGTAGAGCAGAAGCGCTTAAGGGTTCATCTACTGGCGACAAATTTGGTACTGACGAAGGCCTGCTGGGCTGGGTCACTGTTTCGCTCTCAAATAAATCAATATTATACCGACGAATAGGACGATGAGGTAAGGACGGCTTTTGTGGCGAAATATTACAGGCGTGAGAGAAATCACGTGCCGAACCATAAACATCGTGTCGTTTCACATTACTACAAACGTCATTGATTTTATCTCGTTTCGTAACATTGTAGCTTTCCGAATCAGATGGCGCCCGATTGCCGTTATTAGGCCCCACGTTAGCTTCAAATTCGCGCGCTCTGTAGGTTACATTGTCGTTTGAATCCCAGCGAGAGCGATGGAAAGTCAACAGACCTGGATCCCGTATTACTAAGGACGGAGCAATAACATTTTTCGCAGCACATTGAACATCTGTACTTTTTCCATAACCCCAGTCTACTGTATTACTAGGCTTTGCTGCAAACACATTGACTGACTCTGGGTGCTTTTCAGACAAAGTTGTTGACGCAATAGGCAACTGAGCTGGGAGCGGCAACCGTGATACATGTTCTCTATAAATGGGCCAAGACGACTTTCCGCTGGCTGAGACGTCAGTTTCAATTTCATTATTTAAATATAACGCTGGTGGACGGAACAAAGAGCTGTGCAGTGATGAACTATCAACAGTTTTTGGTGCAGTTAGGGCATTTGAAGTTTCAGTATCAGACGACTCGATAATAACACAATCATCATCGCTGTCTGACTCAATCTTGCATTTCTTACTTTTAAACCTATTATTACTAAAATTCCCAGAATCTCGTGGTTCTATACTTTGTTTACGTTCACCGCGTTGAAGCTTATTTTCCCTGTCAGGACTTTGGCTAGCAATATCCAAGGCATTCGCCAAAGCAACACTGACTAAAGATTCCGTTGCTGCCTTATCTTTAGGAACACTAAGTTTGTCAGAACACGATGCTGTCATAGACTCTGAGTTTGCACCAGTAACACAATTAGTATTACCCATTCTTTGCATCACCTTACGGACTTTGTCATTAGTGTTACCTAGCAAAAATGGTATTCCAATCCGGCCGACACCTCCTTTAACATCGTTGCTCGATTTGACAATTTGAGTTGTAACTGGCTTCCGTGTTTCTGTGAGGTCTATTATGTGCTCGGATCCTGGTGAATATTCTGAAATGTTGCTAACATTCTCAGAAAGACTATGGCTTTTTTCGGAATGAGGTAAAATCGTATCGGAATCATAAACCGTATCCTGCAGCTGTTGTATACCTGGATGAACGGTAGACAATGTCCCATGTTTTCGAGCAAAAGAATCAGAAGGCATAGACGATGTAGTCCAATTAGATACACTATTAAATGCAGAATTAACTTGCTGAAAAGATGACATCGCCACTTGTGCAGCTAATGCTCCAGCAGATGACAATTCAATCTGAGAGCTGTGCTGCAAATCCTTTACAGGTAATGCTATATTTTTTCTACCAGAAAGATAGCAGTGTTGTGAAACCTTTGCAGATGGCTGAGTTGGATTCACCAGCACGGCACTATCTTCTGTTGCTGCAGATACTTTTAAATGATTTTGCTCACAGTCTGGCAGGGAATGGGACTGTGGCACTACAGCAAGGTCAGCATTAATCTGTTCGTATCCATTGATAATTTTATCAGCAATAGTATCTGTATCATTAGAACTACACAGTACGGAGCCAAGTGAAGCCTCAGAGGAACTTAATTTGTCGCTCATTCGAATTTGTGGACTTTCAAGCCGCCGTCTCATACCGCGATCCAAACAAACTGTTACCCCTGTTTCATAATCCATTCGACCACAGTACTCACGTCGTTCTTCAACGTTATTGCGAGAACATCCGACGCCAACTGTGTTATTATCGTTGGTTTTAGCGTCGCTCGAGCGTCTCTGCTTACGTCGTGTGTTTTCAGATTCAGCAGTATTTCGCTCCAAAATTTTCCCGATCATTTCGCTAAAACGACGTTTTCGTTTCTCAATCAAAATTCGTTCTCGTTCTCGATGCTGCAAATGCTCTTGATGTGGTTGTCTGTCGACAATCGTGTTGCTATCATCATTATGGTCGATTCCCGTTGGTTGTGATAAAGGAACAGGATTTAAGCTTACTGATGATTGCGTAGACCGACCGGTCTTATACAACTGTGCCGACAGTGTCATATCATTATCAATCATGTTTCTGACCACTTTGGTCTTAGCCAGAGCGGATCCTGGTAACGGCACGGAACCAAGAGCAGACTGCGAGCTACAGCTAAATTCAGACCCAGAGAAGCATGAACGAACATCTCGTGACCTGCATATTCGTTTCTCTTGATCGTGAATTGTGCCCAGATGTGAGTAAAACTCGTTAAGACATTTAATTTTCCTTTGAATATTATAGATGTTTTCCTCCACCAGCAACTGAAAAAAAAACAGTTATAAAAACTAATAACTCGCAAGCGAGGCTGAAACAGAGAGAGCGTGGTTCCATTTTAAGTTACGAAAGCTGTAACACTAACACACTGTGTTTGATGTATATACTACTCTAAAACATCTTGAACATTGAACCCATTGAAAATCCTAAAACCTAGTCGACCCTAAACCCATCGAAAACAACTGACAAAGCATCACGTATTTGTGCTGGTCTCTTGATTGAACCATCGTATTCATAAAACCTATATAGTCAATTATTGATGTCGTTTACGCAATGTGTGACCAAACAACAGAACACAGACTATATTCTAGCAATCGGGTTCATTGACCCTAAACCCATTGAAAACCCACGAAAAGGCATGAAATATACACAAATATAGACAAACAAATCATTGTATTCAGCATATAGAAAAAACCTCTATATAGACTACTTTTGATGCCCTGGACGCAATACATAACAAAAAATAAAACCTCACCACATTTTGGAAATTGAATTGGTAGAACTTAAAATCGTTGAAACCCCATAAAAAGGTGTAATATAGTCAAGTTGAGCTACAGGTAGCAAAACCATCGTATTGAACATGGTGAGTAACCTAATAGACACTCGTAGTACTGTACGGGGAAACACTTAACATGCCAAAAATTGAAAAATCAAAATTTCTGGCAAAGAGCCTACCAACCAAATTCGGCCGCACATCGGCCCAGGAACTGGTCAAACAAAAAAGTTGCGGTCAGCAAACTTGTGGCATGTCTAACTTTTTCGACGCGAAGCTTGTGTCGCAAGATATTGGCTGCGAAAGACTGGTCGCCGTATCGAGAACTTTTGCAAAGAACCCTTAAAAACCTGTTTTTGCCATTTTGACCCTCAAGATGGGATCGAAGCTGCTCGCGTTCAACTAAAGGACACATCCACATCAGTTTTCCTATCGAATAATATTTTCTGAAATCTGTCCATCCGAAAATGAGTTATGAATGACAAAAACAAACAAGAAGAAATTTTCATGATTACACCCCTAGCGCATTGAGCGGAAACTCCCTTCGCTTCGCCCCTTCCGTTTCAATTATTATCCGTTGTTTTCATGTGTAGAGATATATACTAAATATTTATCGCAAGATGTGTCTGCAGATAGGGTTCTGACCCAAATCTAATTAATATTTTTTCAAGAATATTTTAGTATTTTCACAGAATTTCGAACTCTGTTTTGCCACGATTTCTATCTTAAACAGAGTCATCCGCGTGAGAGCGTAGTGAACAATATCAAGTTATATTTTGTTATTTGTGTAACAGATCGGATCTGGATCGTCACTTTACTACCTTACCCGCATGATTGCGCGCATGAACGACTGATTCTTACTTTTACTATATATACATGGTAGTAATGCCGTTTGTGAAATGTTTTTATTCATGTGTGCGATTCTTGCAAAATGCAATATTATTATTGAGCTGAATTACGTGTCTTATCACGGTATCTTTAATATACAATTGTTTTTGTCATTGTATACAATCATGTTTTTATAATAATATTTCATGAATGTTATCGTGTATAACTGACTTCTACCATTGTATGTTGCTTATGTTACCATACTGTTTTGGCAGAAGGTTAGTTTCTGCAGCTGAGTTTTAAATTTTGAACCAAAAAAACAGAAATTTTTGAGTAAAACGGGGGGGTTATTTTTAAGTATATTTGAGTCAATATATGGGTAAATTTCTGGCTAGTCCAAACCTCGAAAATTATAGCCCCCTCCGCGCTCACTTGCCGCGGGGTGCCGGATTTTGCCGTGGGGGGGGCATTTTTTTGCCGGATTTTGTCGCGTTTAGACGTTTATTTTTCTCAGGAGGGGCTTTAAGCCGGGGTACCTCCGTTTTGCCGGGGGGCAGCCGAAAATGCCGCCCCCAGCCCTCCACTTTGGACTAGCCAGTATTTTAAACTTAAAGCGTATCTATGAGCTAGCTCAACGGTTCTAGGCAAAACTTCTAGTACGTCGATACGTAACGCTACTGCCGCTCCAAGGTGCTGCAAAATTCTTTTTTAAAATTGAGAAAAACGGTTAAAAAGTTAAATTTTGAATTGGAGGCAGATGAGAACTCATGAGGGAGAGATGTCCAAAAACTGACAGTACAGTTTCGAATTTTTTTATTTTTCAACAAATACATAATTTTACATACAATTTGGACCGCATTCAATGCTTGGGACGACCGGTACCAATATTGGCTCAGTCCGCTAGCAACCACCCTCAGAGATAATACCAAATCTTGGTCATAAAAGTAAGAGACACGCCAAAATTTCGTCAACACGTTTGGTGCAAAAACGTGACTTTTCACTATTTCAAATGGTTTAACGTTAAAATGGTAATTAGATGAAGGCCACCTAGTAACCTCCATACCATTATTAATAGAAATGTTATTGATATTAACGATATTAACCATTATTATACTAGTAACTCTATCGAGATTGCAGATCGTAGTGAAGCATAGGTACACCTAAGCCTACACCTTTTGCGTGCACATCTAATCAGCTCTCGATTGCATTCGTCGATATGCTATATGTGGACATCACACAATACCAGCACAGGTTACAACAAAACCAACACCGGCAATGAGTTTCCCATGCACCACAACCCCCAGGTGCAACTTATCAGCCGCCCAAGGCGTCTGAACAAATTTTCAAATTTTGGATCGAGGAACAACGAGGGTACCTCAAAACCCATAACTCCAGAACCAGAGCCTTAATCGAATAACAAGAAAAGATTCATCGAGATTTATCATTTGACTATGAAATAAAATCAACCAGAGAAAAAATTCGAAAGTTACGATAAAAATAATCATAATTCCGTCAAAGGTACTAAAATGGTGTAAAAACCCTCATTTTGACCTCTGACCCCGAACCAAGCAGGCACCATACCCTTGTACCCATCGGTCACGGAGTAAAACCAATACCGTCAATGAGTTTCACATGCCCGAAAAACCCCAAGTGAAACTTTTCAGCATCCCAGGACGTCAGAACAAATTATCTAATTTTGAGAAGAGGAACCATGAAAGTGTCATACCTCAAAACCCATAACTCCAAAACCGGAGCCTCAAACGAAAAACAATAGGAGGCATCGGCATTTATCATTTTACTATAAAATAAAACCAACCAGAGAAATTCTAATGTTAAGATAAAAACAACCTTGTTTCCGTGAAGGTACTAAAAACGTTCATTTTGACCTATGACCCCCAACCATGGGGCGTCATACCGTAGAACCATGGGTCGCAGCGCAAAACCGGCACCGGCAATGAGTTTCCCATGCCAGAAAACCCCCAGGTAAAACTTATCAGCCGCTCAAGACGTCAGAACAAATTTTCAAATTTTGGGTTGAGGAACCATAGGGGAGCCATACCCCGTATCTCAAACCCCATAAATCCAGAACCGGAACATTAATCGAAAAACAAAAAAGAGGCATCGGCATTTATCATGTTACTATGAGATAAAATCATCCAGAGCAAAAAATTCGATAGTTAAGATAAAAATAACCTTGCTTCCGTGAAAGGTACTAAAATGGGGCCAAAAAACCCACATTTTGACCCCTGACCCCGGAACCAAATCCCAAATCAAAAACGCTCGGGTAAATCGTCTATGCCGGTTCGAATGAGCCCAAGATCATGAAAATCGGTTAAGGCATTCTAGAGTTATGGCAGATCACACACACACAGAATTTAAAAGATTTCACCCCTGCAACACACAATCTCCACTACGTTCTGATTAACTTTTGTTGACATAATTCGATGCAATACTACTTATAGCGATAGTATTGAGCTGCTAGCCAAAAGGGTCTTATAGCTAATAGTCATCTATGCCGCTGTGCAGCACTCATGAATTTGACAGTAAAATGATTTCTCTCAACTTGATAACAATGAACGAAGACACAAATAGTGTATATCAAAAATTTTCTTATGAAAAAATCAGTTTTCGCTAATCATCAATCTCTGTCAACACTGCGTTAATTGTTATACGCAGCTGTGTTGCAATTTGCCAACCGACTGAATTCCACAACAGTCTCAAGTTCAACTACTTTCGAGATATTTATATCGTTTACTACATCGATAACTGGCAAAACATGATGCTTGGTGGGCCAGACATAGCCGTCGAAATCGATGAATCAATCTTTTTTGTAGAACAGAAGTATAACCGCAGAGTGCGCTGAAAAAAGCATAGATGGGTTTTAGGACTGATCGAACGGCAAACAGGCAATTGCCTTTTGTTACCCAATCGCACTATCGCAACAATTATGTTCGCAATATACAGCATATTCATTCCTACATACGTAAACATAATAATTCAAAACCTAGGCTACTTGTCTGATCCTCCGCCATATACTCACGTAAATCATCACAACCCTGAATTTGTCAACGCACGCAACACAAAAGCTCATACTTAAAATATCGACGGTTTATTAGCGACGTTACAAAACTTTATGAAAAGTGCCAAGGTATTAGCGACACACTTTTTCAGCGAACATTAATCGGGTTCCATTGGCGCCGACGATTCTCGCACAATGTGTTGGACCCTTAGTCGCACAAATTCTTGAACGAAATCCAGAGTAGAGATTAGATTACGTAAATTAATACTTATCTTAACGTTCTTATGTCTATCTTTAGACTGAGTCCAAGCTTAAACTTTAACAACTCTTCAACATTGACAGTCCCAAAACCGTCCCCGTTTCTCCTGCGAACAATCTTCGTCATAACACGTATCTTACAGCTCAATTCTGACTATGCGCCTTAGATTTAACCTATAGATTTGTTTTCAGGCTTCTCATATTCTTCTTACCACAACTATTTTCAGTTTGTACTTTATTGACTTTTAACATCTGTTCCTTGCATTAAGCACCCTGACCCCTGCTTGCGACGAACGATTAACAGGTCAACCGTATCCATTCTTGAAATATACAGGTTTTTCATCGCAGGATCACCAAAAATCAGCACAGTCCATCAATTCATCCGCCAGCTATGTCTAAGATTCGAAAAAACCCGAAATTCGAACGTCGAGTTTTTGGTACTCTATCAACTTTATGATGTCATGGTGATCCCTTTAACGATACGGCCTCAAATTCTTTTCCATTCGATACAGCGTCAAAAGCTGTGCTATGGGATAGAGGTGGAGAAGTTTAGGCTAGTCGTTTCAACGCCGAAAAAGCTATTACCTATTTTTAACCCAATTAACATTCCATGATTAATGAACAACAATATAGCATAGCTGAAAAAGAGTGACACTGATCGCGAAGAGATCTCTTTGGGGTGAGAGATGATTGGCGGTCCAAAAACGATGATAGCATAGCTGAAAAGTGGTGGGTCCCTTCCCTGATTTTTACCTCACTTCGCAAAGACGGCCCTTTTATCAATACAAAATTAAGCTGTGAGATGCCAAAAACGACTAGTGTTTCTGTTGAAGCAAGCAGTTAGTGAGCTGACCATTATGCAAGAGTAAAGTTAAGATGAGCCCCAACCATCCTCTTTTGACACCATATACAAAACGTTGTTAGCGAACAAAACTCGGATTTCAATAGCCGTATCCAATTTCGATATTTTTCTGTTCCATAACGCCATTAGCGAATGCAATTCGGCCCCTGTATTTTGAAACCAATGTGTTCGCGAACATTTTCAAACCGTAATGTATGGAATATGAAACAGACTAATTTCTGTTCTTTAGCGCAACATTGAAATTTGTGTTCAGGAAACAACAACTGAATGGCTATCGCTTTTGTCAAAAGAGGATGGTAAAGGGCGCAGCTTAAGTTTACTCATGCATTACAGAAAACGGCCGTGCTCTTCCACATCAAAATTCTCCGCTAAATGAGCGTATCGTTTCAGTAACTCAAACCGATTTCGCCGGATGTCCGTTGAACCTGGTGTCATATGGACCGGCTAGAGCCAGTCGCATTGACCAAAAAATGTCACACCTCTTTTGTATATGCGTCAATAATTTAGCCCCTTTCAGTCATTATTAGCACGACCTGACTATACAGGGTCGCAGGACGCTACCCATAAGTCAACTACTGTGGGGTGGGAGGAAGGCGCTAAGCAACAACTATGTAGTGTGCGGTCGACGATAGGGTCCGCTTTTTGCTGCGTCCAGGTGAATTTATGTTATTTTACATCAACAAAAGCATGTCAAAAATTGATATGTATAATTATATGTATCCTGTCATGCTCAGTGATCGCAAGCAGGAAGACAACGATTTATAGCACACTACAGCGATGATATTACAACATGAGTTATGAATTAGATATAATAAACTTTAACCAACAAGAAAACAGACTTGGATTATTTTTAGCAAATTTGGGGAAAAGTAGAAAAGATACTCTTTGGAGAACTGTTGGGTCGGGCAGGTTTGTTAAATTTCATAGTGGCCTCAACCTCAAATAATAATACAACCAACACCGTTGTAATTAAATCGTTAATAATTTCAAATCACAGGCCAATGTGGATAACAAGAGTACTAAATATTAAAGTACTTTAAAATATACCCATAATAATATAGCAAAATAATCTTATTTCCAAACGGAATCAATGGTCTAAAATAGGTTAATCCGATGTGAAATTCCGTACTTATTAAGAATAAATAAGAATCGCTTTAAAATTGAGGAATTATGTGGTTTCAGAATAAGTAAATTACTATATTGTTTATTAATCTTATTAAAAATACTAGTAATACACCCCATCCTCGCCCGTTCCGTTTGGACCCTAAACGAACCCTTTGAGCCCATCTTAACTACCGTATCCCATGAAATTTGGAGCAGTTTTCCCTGCGGGCACACGAAACATCGTTGTTTTCCCCTGGTCAAGCTGCGTCCACAAATACTACTCACTAGTCACTACAGCTAACCCGTGACCCATTTAAGCCTTCCAAGACTTTCCTTTTTTTACCGTAAAGCTAGCAGGCTCGATCGAGAGCCCGGTTTCCCTTTTTTAGTTTTACCCCCATGACACCATGTATAAAAATGGTCAGCCTTGCAGAGCCAACATGAAATCCGATTAGGCCCTTTTTCCAATATCCCATTCCCTGGTTTGTTTGAGTTATGTTTGGTTGTCTTTAAAATCTGGAACCATATTGAGATTGTATTGTGACACCCGGTTTGCGGGTCATCGTGGCTTAAAATTAAAACTTTCAACACCTTCCCTGTGTAATAAAAAAATAAAACTAAATAGTCATACAATTTGCGAAGGATCGAAGACTCTAGACTGGCTTCTCCCTAAGCTCCAAAATCAAGGGGGGATGAGCTGCGGGGAACGGTCGACAAGGGGGGTATTTTCGAACTTATACATACACATATATATAATTATATATTAAAGTGTATATAATATATATAATTATACATTTTATATACATTTTTCCGTATATTTAGGTACGTAGCAGTAGTATAGTAGTAGTATTATGAAACGAAAATCATTAATATCAAGTTATTTTACCACTAAGGGTTCAGGAAAAAATTTAAGGGGGGATGAGCTGGGGGGAGCCGAAATTTAAGGGGGAGTGAGCTGGGGGGAAGTCGGTCCGTAGGGGGGGGCGCCCCCTCCTCCCCTTTAGGGAGAAGCCAGCTAGAGAACAGTGTTTATACCGTGAAACGGATTGGGAATCCTCTATTCGCCTGGCTCGCCAACTTAGGTGGGTATCCTATCCTGACAGAAACAACATAGCATTTCAGAGACTAAGAAGAGCCCAAATAGTAAAACAACTCCCTTAAGAATTGAGTTCCGACATACAACAAACTATGCTTAGTTAAGTAGGCTAAGTTCAAAAGCTGGTTAGGTCCACGAAAATTAGGACACGAGCACAGAATAGGTCAATCCTCCGCTAGTGGCCCAGTCGATAACTTGATCGACTCATTTTCGATTAGAGCGCAGATTAAGTAAATAACAATTAAACTCAAGGAAATACATATGAGACGAGCCCGGCTTATTTTTTCAAGGCCCGTATATAGCTATATTCACACCTCTATCAGCGGCTATGCGAAGATTCATTTTTGCTTGCAGGGATGAATAAAAATTTTATATGCATTACACTTATAAACCATAAGTTGCAAAATTTGGTAAGTACCAACGGCACTATTAATTCAAAGATTAATTCTACATCTAGGTGAGCGTTTAACCTTATTTGTGTTTCGATGATAGGGCCGACAGCAACGCCTCAGCTTTAAATATGAGCCACGAATTAAGAGCGTCAGTTAAGCATTAATACAGCAGTAGTTAGATATAACACCAATTTTAGTACTATTGTATTATTAAATTTACTATGATAAAATGCCATACAAGCCTATGGGCGTACTTATTCACAGCTATAGATACAAACATACCCGTACTTATGAGTACGACCCACTACCTTGGTAAACAGGGAGGCATAAAGGTCTCTATAGGTCATATGGTCAGCTCTTACTATAGTAAAAATATTAGTAATTTTCTTGAGCATTAGGCACCAAATTTGTTTGTCGACAGCACGATTGTGCGATATTTTGATTCGGTGAGAAGTACAACTATTTATTAAAATATTAATTGGTTCCGTATCAGTACTTTCATTCTGCAGTGTAATCTACAACGTTATAGAATGCAACGCTACGACTAGGACGTCGCCGTATCATCATCCGTCAAGAATCAGCGGGATCTTGTAATCCCATCATAAGCTTTCAATGGAGGCAACATTTAATTAGTATTAAAATTTACAGCGAAGAATCGGTTTTCTTATGTGCTAGTGCGATATGCACCGTTTTAATAGTTATGACTCGGTTGGTAGCTCCAAAAAACGAATTGTTTGGCCCCCAGACACGACAATGTTAGTGGTATAGGAAGGTAGCTAAGTACAGGATATAGTCCTCAGAAAGTAACACAGCAAACGAAGTAGCTATCTGAGTCATATTGCGCCCATTCTGTAGAACAAATAATCTTTATAAGACTGCATAACGCTATACTACATCGTTCTTTTAGATGTAGGATTGGGGTCAATAGGGATTTTTAAATGGGCCCATTAGACCCAAAATACATGAAAATGATTATATATCTGCGCAACCGCTCGGGTTACACATATATAGGTGTTTTTGGCCCCATTTTGTACTACGTAGCAGCAAACGATATGCCGTTATTGTCATCGGTTACGCTGCAAGGCCAGGTCAAAACGAGTTTTTCAAAAGGACCATGAGACCCAGATTAGGTGATATCTCAGCAACCGCTCGAGTATTAGCACCTGGGTACTTGCATGTTGCCAGTATAAAAAGCGGGTATATTTTCTGGGAACTTGTTTTATGAAAACCAATATTTTGGGGATATAACAATGGTTTCACTCTTAACGCAATGAGCATTGAAGGCTATTTTTATACCGAGAAGAGCCCATAAATCACCACGACTGATATAAATAATCCACATGTGCTTAAACCAATCTGATTTAAGAAAAATACGCTATGCTTTCATGCCGTTGTTGTGGAATGCCTGCTCATTGTATGTCATTACAAGTCATAAAATAATCTTAACGGGTATTGACAAAAGGAACTCCTGCTGCAATTCTTACAGCCATGAACATAGTTCTTAGGATTCGGTTACTGCAGAAAAAATTAATGTTTGGTCATTAATATCAAAATACCTAGCATCAGGAATCAGGTACCAGCATCGTCAGATTTGACAAAGAGCCATTATAAAAACCAGTTTTAGCCATTTTAACAGGAAATATGGGGTCGGAGCTCTTTACGTTCATCGAACAGAGCTATCGAACATAAAAATTTATTATTATTGAGTTATTAGCTATACCGTCAGACAAAAGCAGAAATTTTCTCGATCTTTCTTCCTGGAGGTCCAGTGGAAGTTCCATCCACTAGCTTCGCCCGCTCCCTTTCAACTAGTACTAAATATACCAACTTACTCTATGAGAACGATTGCTTGAAATAATGCGCAGCATAATTTCTACTAAATACGATTTATCTCGAAATGTGAAGTACGGCGAAAGATGACACTGTAGTTTGCCTAGAATTCGCTCGAGTCTTCGGGCATTGAGTTCCAGCTTCGACAGCGTCTCCTTCAGGACCTAAGCCATATGAATAAATATCAACGCATGTAGGAACAATCAATGTTGACGTTCGAACAGATTTGAATATTAACATGCAAATACTAATTTGTATTAATTTAACTACGTTCATGCAAGGTCAGACTGTGCTGCCTAGCAGTATATAGTCGATGTAGCCAGTACAGTCTCACCTGAGATGTATTTACGTAAATTAAAATAAATCAGTTTTTTGCATTTTACTATGTTGTATATCGGAATTAGCGTTCTAATTAAGTCAGGTTCACCATTTGAAGCCACCCTGATAAATCAAAACGTTTAACAAAACTGATTAGAACCAAATATATATTTATAACGATGACCAAATGAGACTGGACTATGGAATGGGTCCGCAGACTTCTCAAATAACAAAAAGCCCAACCTAGATCAAATTATTTATGTAAATTAATACAAATTAAACAGGAATCCACATAGGTGCGTATACTATAGCTGTTTTGCGGCACAATAACGAACTAAATCGTGCAAAAAATTTGCCTTCAAAATGTCGTCGGTTTCACTGATTAGCGAATACGAACAGCCGATCTCTAATGTACGAACACAGATGTTTGTATAAGCGCACATTTTCTCCATTTCACATGCGTTCTTCAAAATTACACGATGAATCGGCAACTATATTCGCATTCCGTGAACATTACAGAATAAGATAAACCACAATTGATATGCGCGTTTTCGATCGCGGTAATATGAGATGGTAAATCGCTAAATAGTGACCGATAAGGTGAGGCTAGCTGTGATAATATTACGCAATTTGTCAATAAATACCAGACAGTCTTACACGAATTTCAAACGCATTAGCTGCTAGCTGTATCAATATATATTAAACTGTCGCAGAGACGCTAAATACACGCAAATGTTATAACGCGGTACGATGTTGAAGTTAGAAAGTTTTAATTTGGTACTTGACAGCATGCCATACTTTTCTATGCGTATCATGTTCAAAAACAGCAATTCTTCGAATTGATCTGGTAACTGGGTAAAATATAATTGGCTATACTAATATTAGCTTCAAGAGAACGATTCTTATATAGTTGAGCTAAAGAAATGCTACGGTAATCATTTATTATAGTTATATCTTCTAACATAATTGAGTTTAAGTTTTTTTGGTTCTCAATAGAAACTTATCATTGTAGATACAAAAATATGCTTGTTGCACACCCAGAACAAAAATTGTTGGAAACCGGAAACAAAATTCACCGGAACTGAAGTTCTTCAAACTTTTTCATACCGGAACGCAATTTTCGTCGAGACTGCATTTTCTATTACTTTCTGCTGTTTATAGTTATATATATAATTAAGTTTATAGTAATATATAGCTACCGAAGCCAAAACTTCTGACATCAACGTTAACAAATCCAGAACTCTTAAATCCTACTGTTTCCTCACACGATACACAATATAGCAATATGTAAACATACAACAGTTACTACCCCAAGGAAGGAAAAAACTCGCTGTGACACAATATTGAAAATTGTACAATTGTTTTTGGGAGGTATTTTCTAAATCTTGGTTGATAGTTATACAAATTTAGTTGACAAAAAATGCATAACAGCAATGTTATAGCTCTTAATGAGAGGATTACGAATATTTTTTAATCTGACACACATAGCAGCACTATAACCTAAACTGCTGATGATCACGAAATGAAAACAATCAAAAAAAACTTTAATCCTGGTCCGTATTCTCGGAAACTGGGTACGAAATCACCACACCACCGCAACGCATTGCTAGATATGAAACTACATTCTTCTATACCAAAAATATTTGCAAAAATCTATCAATCTGGTGAACAGTTATTCGCAACACAGATGTCAAAGAAAGAATATTTTGCACAATTGCGTTATATATGGAAACTCCGCTAGGTCTGTTCGCTCTATTCTGCAGTACTCGCAACAACTGACGGTTGCTCGCTCATTGCGCGTTCGTTGTCTGCTCACGACCTACCCGTGAGATAATAAAATTTTATTTTGAAATTAAATATTTTATTATTTATTCGCTCGTTGCTCGGCCGGCAATCAGTCTATTGTGGCGAGTACTATAATTGTTACAAGTCATATAGGTAAAAAAGATACTAAAATTACATCCTAGCAGCATTAATACATGCCCATTCATTTAACTGACATCAAGTTCTCTGATAACGTTGGAAGAAACAATCATTGGTGATTCACAGAATAATGCGCCTATTTACTCGAAAATTTTTGTTACATACGACATGTTGCATGTAACCCGTGTTACTACCGACATGTCATACGACAGTATGTAACCAGTATTAAATACGACACGTCGTATGTAACCTGTGTTACATACGACATGTAGTACGTAAGACATGTCGTATGTAACAGTGGTACATAGAACTCTGCAAACTCTACTCCAGTATGATATTGGTCCCCTCCAGTTTGATATTGGCGCCACCTCCAGCTTGATATTGGCCCCATCTAGTTTAATATTGGTGCCCCCCTCCAGTATGACATTGGTACACCGCTCTATTTTGATATTGGTGCCCCCCTCCAGTATGACATTGGTACACCGCTCTATTTTGATATTGGTGCCACCCTCCATTCTGATACTGATGCCCCTCTCCAGTTTGATATTGGGGTCTCCCTCCAGTTTGACATAGGTTCCTGCTCCTGCTTGATATTGGTACACCCTCAAGTTTGATATTGATGCCTCTCCAGTTAAATATTGGTGCCCCTTCCAATTTGACATTGGTGCTCCCTCCTGTTTGGTACTGCTGTTTTTAGAAGGATTAACTAAAGTCGGAACACTTTCGGGACATCTAAAGAATGGCTACATAGGTGATCCGGACGTATTAATATTTAGTTAAAATCGCAACCCTTTCGGATCATCTAAAGTATACCTATATGGAGGATCCGGACGTATTAAGATTTAATTAAAATCGAAACAGTTTCAGATCATCTAAAGTATAATTACAGAGGCGATCCGGACCCTGTTAGGATTTAGCCAAAATCGGAACACTTTCGGATCATTTAAGTGTGGTATCAAAGGCGAACCGGACGTATTTAGATTTAATTTAGATCGGAGCACTTTCGGATCACTTAAGGTATAATGGCTACATGGGCGATCCGGACGTTTCAATAAAATAGGAACCCTATCGGATCATCT
>JASANE010017321.1:0-30195 GCA_030248225.1 Trileptium ribeirensis
GAAGTAATTTTGTAAGGAATTACAATCGAAAATTTGTCAGCTATGTCCATACAACCCGCTGACACTTTCATTTTCTATTACTCGAGAAATAAGCTGATCTTATAGGAAACCAGGACCAAAAATAATTAGTAGGTCTATGAATCCTATTGAAAATTTCAGGGTCACTGTAAGTAGGTATGTATGTGAGAAGGAAAATTTTGGATATTGTATCGTTGTCGCATACTAGGAAAATTCACGAGTCCTGCCAACAATTGCGTCCTAAACTTACCGTTTTGTCAGTATATATACTTATGTACCATATCTCGCTTATACTGATACTATGCCGCATATTAAACCAATCGCTACCAATGCTTACTTATCATGTACCATAGTCTCGTGATTAGGATGAGCAAGATGAAGTCCCGCGAAAATTCCTATAGTACGCTTTGTCCTGTGTGCCTTGTTCCGTTTCCGCCTTTCGCTTACCTGAACCTGTTGTTTGTCGGAGTACCCTCCTTTAATGTTAACATTCGTAGTTCCGAGCAAGTAGTTAGTTCAATGGCGCCTCTTTTTATCGATAACTAACCGTATTACTTCCCGGTACTGGCCTTTGATTTGACCCACTGTTTTTCATGAGCAAGGTAGGCACAGTTGTCATTAGAAAAGCCTTCACAGTACACGCCATGATTTAACTTAGCTGTGGGAGTTCCGTGAAAAAGGCAATGACTCCGCAACCCATTCCCTTCGACACCCTGCTCATTGTCTTATTAGCGCACCATATCAGTGACATAGTGCCTATTGTATTCGCCCGTACAATATGTGTCTGTCTATATCCCACTTTGGGACTCGTCAATAAATGCTCAGGTGAAACTCAAGTTGTTCAAGTGTTTTGCTGACCCGTAGTAGCGATAGGTATTCAAAGGGGTTTGAAACCCGTCACCCCAATCGACAACCCACATTCAAGTTTGACACGCGCATCGAAGAAGCAAACCTTAGCGTGACTCGCCGATTACCTATAAGTGTGTTAATTATGTTATAGTGTAAGTACGACTCAATTAGGAAAAGTTGCAGTCAAAATTACATCTCACGCTGAGCACCCAAAATGGGAAACTACACGCGCGAATCCGACGTTAAACGTCTAGGGATTTGTCGGACCCTAGTGGGGGCCACTGGCTAAATTAAATAATTAACCGTTCGAGAAGGTGGGAATTAATCTCGATCAAACCTAAATACCTAAAATTTTACACTTCCCGGGTTAAACGTGGATAGGGAATATCGGTCTGGTCTCTTTGGCCTGTGAGCAGGTGGCTGATCCAACCTCCCTGGGCACCTCAAAGGTAGTACCTCGTAGACTACGCGCGCAACCCGTCCGGCAGGATCAGAACACATCCTGTGAAGCGCTCCTGCGGCTTGCTAAGCTCCGTAATTTTGGGCCTGACCCGAATAAAAGAAAGTTACCCAATAGGTCCGCCCTTGAAGTCACGATAGCCGGGGTCGTATGGGCATTACGTTTGGTGAAATGCGTAATGCAGCAGCGTCACGTCGATTTTATTACAATTGCAAAAATGGTGAAATTTGACTATTTTTTGGTGCCAAAATTTATCAAATTTTGCTACAGTACAGTGCCGCTTGGAAATAGAAAATAGGAAAAAAAAAAAAAGAAAAAAAAATCAAAAAAAAAAAAAAATCAAAAAAGAAAGAAAAAAAAAAAAGAAAAACAAAAAAAAAAAAAAAAAAAAAAAAAAAAAAAAAAAAAAAAAAAAAAATAATAATCCAGCCAAAATAGCGTTGGCTAAAACAATGAAATAACTTGATTAACGGGATAAATAACCCTATAATTCCACAACAACAAAACTTGTCTTGTAAAAATTTTGAAATTTCCACCTTTTTAAACATTGGCTCATAGCTCGAAAACGGCAGCTCCGACAAAAAATGAGTAACAACAAAGTCCTCGATGAGAGGATTCTATTGGTCTTCGTTTTTTGTTATCTCGACATATAGGTCACGAAAGATAGATACCCGGATCGCCCAATTTCGAAAAGTGTTGCCTTTAACACACTTGAGACCATTCTGATCCGGAAGACGTGGCAATCACTTTTAGTGTCTAATGAAGGGGCAAAAATAGACTGAATTTCTGATCAAATAAAAATGTGAAGATGCATCTGCTAAAATCCAGCCAAAATAGCGTTGGCTAAAACAATGAAATAACTTGATTAACGGGATAAATAACCCTATAATTCCACAACAACAAAACTTGTCTTGTAAAAATTTTGAAATTTCCACCTTTTTAAACATTGGCTCATAGCTCGAAAACGGCAGCTCCGACAAAAAATGAGTAACAACAAAGCCCTCGATGAGAGGATTCTATTGGTCTTCGTTTTTTGTTATCTCGACATATAGGTCACGAAAGATAGATACCCGGATGGCCCAATTTCGAAAAGTGTTGCCTTTAACACACTTGAGACCATTCTGACCCGGAAGACGTGGCAATCACTTTTAGTGTCTAATGAAAGGGCAAAAATAGACGAATTTCTGATCAAATAAAAATGGAAGATGCATCTGCTAAAACCCAGCCAAAATAGCGTGGCTAAAACAATGAAATAACTGATTAACGGGAAACATAAGAACCAAATTCCACAACAACAAAACTTGTCTTGAAAAATGAAATTCCACCTTTTTAAACAGCTCATAGCTCAAAACGCAGCCGAAAAAAAGAGAACAACAAAGCCCCAAGAGGATCTATTGGTCTCGTTTCTGGTTAGTCGACATATAGTCACGAAAGATAGATACCCGATGCCCAATTCGAAAGTGTTGCCTTTAACACACTTGAGACCATTCTGACCCGGAAGACGTGGCAATCACTTTTAGTGTCTAATGAAAGGGCAAAAATAGACTGAATTTCTGATCATATGAAAATGTGAAGATGCATCTGCTAATGAGTTATGAACCCATAGACGTAGAAAAAAAGAAATTTATAGACTTTTGCCATTAGCAAAGGGAAAATGGAGATTCCACTCGCTTTCGATCGCTCGGTTTCAATTATTACTTACTTGTTAAGCGCAAACACCGCGCACAGCGTATTAGATGGTAAGATAACAACTAATATTAAACAACAGCGATTAAAAACGAAAATACAACTACTAACTCTATCGAGATTGCAGAACGTAGTGCGTCATATGGTACACCTACGACTTTTGCGTGCACAGTGAATCAGCTCTTGATAGTATACGTCGATGTTAGTCGATATGTGGATATCACACAATACCGCACAAGTTAGAACAAAATTAACACCGGCAATAAGTTTTTCATGCCTGAAAACACCCCAAGTGCAAGCTATCAGTTTCGTAGGGCGAAACAATAAAATTAGAAATTTTGGGTCGATGAACGGTGGGGGCGCCATAATCCGTACCCATGGAATCATGGGTCGCCGAGCAAAACCAAAACCGGCAATGAGTTTCCCATGCCCGAATCCCCTGAGTAAAACTTTTCAGCCGCCCAGGAGGTCAGAACAAATTTTCGAATTTTGGGTCGATGAACCATTGGGGCGCCATACCCCCGAGGGTGCCATATATACCTCACAACCTATAACTCCAGAACCGGAGCCTTAATCGAAAAACCAAAGAGGGAGAAAAAAATTCGAAAGGTAAGACAAAATAACCTTGCTTCCGTGAAGGCAGTGAATAGCCGGAACCGGAACCAGCAAACGGAACCGTCCATTTAAACCGGAACCGGAACTTGGTCTTCGAAATTTATATATAGTAAAACAGATGAAGGAAGAAATGAAGGTATAGTGGATTTAAGATGCATTAAAATTAACTTTTACATTAAACTTAATGTTTTGCGATGGTATTATTGCCTTTCTGAAACTTTAGAGACTGAGGAAGCTAATAATGTTTATTTATCGATCAAATATGTCGATTTTTGGGCACCCAAAGCAAAAAATGCATTCCACTATACACCATTGCGTATTCTGCGTCAAATCGAATATGCTTACAAAGCTTGGAGCGTAGGATACACACTTTCGCTCTGTCTCCAGTCGGCTTCCTTTACTACACATACGTTTGTTACATGTTCTTCTGTAGGAAACTTGAAATTATTGGTTTATATGATTCTAAGAAAAAATAATAGATAGAAGGTAATTTTCTGATCAGGTACACTGTTTAGGCTAGCGGTGGACAAACAGTGCCGTAAGTTAGTTTATAATGATGATAACCTTCTAATCAGAATGCTATAAATGAGACACACTGTGATGCTGCTCCCACAGTTTCAATAAATACAGTTCTTTGCCAAGAAAGCCGTTTCTAGCTGCGTTGCAGATAACGTTAGTTTACTTCAATTTAGACTGCTTTACCAAGTTTACAGGCGCATTGGCGGGTTCTTGAAGCAATTTATGTTAGCCAAGCATACTCTAAGTACTTCTGTGTTAGCCATACTCTGTTACCGAATTGGACCGGTTTAATTGAAACGTACCGCACAGACTTCTGGATGTGTAAAATAGCTGCTACAAGCAACGACCTGGCTTTGATTTGTTAACAAACTCCTGCAGGTTATTATGGAAAATTCCTACTGAAATTATGTGCCCTACTTACGTTTCAAACGGCAAATTGCTTAGTTAATCTTTTCTTTTGCTTGGTTGTATTGGAGCTTGATCATTGTATAACATATATTACATATATTTGGATCACAGATGAAGCAAAAAACACGGAAAATTTCAAACAAATTTTTTTAACCGGAATTCCGGTTACGGTATGGTTTTTGCCCTTTGCCGGAACCGCAACCGGAACACGATTTTCGCCGTAACCGGAACCGGAATTCAGGTTACTCCCTGCGTGAAGGGTATTAAAACGGGGTAAAAGACCCCCTCATGTTGACCCTTGACACAGGAACCAGACGCCAAATCAAAAAAAGCTTGTAATGTAATGTACAGTAAATCGATTATGCCAGTTCGAATGAGCCCAAGATCATGAAAATTGGTTAAGTCGTTCCCGAGTTATGGCAGATCACACACACAGCCGTAACTTAAAAGCTTTCACCATTGCAACACACAATCTCGAATACGTTACACTATGTTCTGAATACACATTTGGATAATTGAATAGAAATCCAGTTGTGCTTACGTTGACTTGGATGTTCGGAAAAAAACAACGCAGTCGGCAGATAATGATTGTTATTTTGCTGCAACTTGCCCAGGATGGCGTCGATACGTAGCGATGGATGATCATTTTGAAGTTGAATAAGTGCGTGCCTAGACAGTACATTAACAGTAAAATGCAACAAACCATATAACAAACTGGTACCACAGTTGCACAGTTTGGTTACGGCTGAAGTGTTATTCGAATTATTACTCAATGACCACTAAAGGCTCTAACATGTAATTAAAATGGAGTAACCGGAATTGTGGTTTTGGGTGCGGCTCCGGCAAACAAAATTCCGCAACCTGAAGTCTTGTTAAAATTTTGTTGACGATTTTCCACAGTTTTTCTCCACTTGTGGTGCTACAATATATTTTTACATTTGCAGTGCTCATAATTTTCATATAAAATATCATAAACTAGCTTGCGCAAAATGAATTCTGCGTATGTAAATTAACGAAACATACCCAGCAATACTGAGCAATCAAATTACAAGATGAGCCGAATACCAGCAAACTTGCTTGAACAGTTGTTATTGAGATATAATCAGTTATTGCTTATTTAGCGACTCACAATGTGCATGTGAATTGGCGCTAGGGGTAAAATCGTGAAAATTTCTTTTTGTCTGTTTCTGTCATTCATAATTTATCGTCGGGTGGATGGACTTCCATAAATTTTTGTTCGATAGCAAAAGTGACAAGGATGTTCCCTTTATATGAAGCGGACAGCCCCTACTCGATATTTGATGTCTAAATGGCAAAACTGTTTTTAAGAGTTCTTTGCTAAATTTGCCCATGCGGGTACCAGTCTTTCGCAGCACATATCTCGCGACACAGGCTTCGCATCGAAAAACTAGAATTAGCTCTAGCTCATCGAGATCCACAACTTTATTGACCACAACTTTTCTCTGGGAAAGCACCATGGGACGCTGTGGTTCCGAATATGGCCGTCGACCTTTTGCCACAAATGGCGATTTTTCAAAATTTCGGCATGTTGTTGCGGGTTTTACCGTACAACGAGTATCAATTCGGTTATCAAGCATGTTGAATACAATGGTTTTGCTATTTAGAGTGCAACCTGACTATATTATACCCTTTCATGGAGTTTCAAGTTTTTTTACGATCGACGAACAGAATTATTTTTGCAGTGAGTTTTCATTTGTTTGGTTATATATTGCTTGCACGGCATCAAAAATGGTCTATATATTTTCGATACGCTGAATACGATAGCTTGGTTATCTAGAACCCAAAATGAATATTTCATACCATTTAAGATCTTTTCGATGAATTTAGGGTCAATGAGCCCGATTGCCAGAATATAGTCCGTCTTCAGTAGTTTGGTTACGTTTTGCGTAAAGGGCATCAAGAAGTCTATATATAGGTTTGTATTTTAGGTATGCTGAACACGAGGGTTCGGCTATGTATAGTAAATACTTCTATAGTAAATCTATAGTGGAATACTTCGTGTGTTTTCAGTTGTTTTCGAATGGGTTAACGTCGACGAGGTTTTAGGGTTTTCAATGGGTACAGAATTATAGAGGTGTTAGATTAGTATAAACATCAAACACAAAGCTTGTTACAAGGTGATTTCACAAAACTACCACTTGAGGAACCCATACTCGCTCCGTTTCACACCCGCTTGCAAGTTACTAGTCACATAGTCAATATTTGAGTTGATTGCAATTAAAGCTAACCGAATATAGTTCGTAAAACAATATTACCTATAATAGGAATCACTAACGCTACGCCCAATGTCGAAGAAATACGTTTCGGGATCGGGGAAAATTCGAAGGAACCGTTCAGTGTCAAAACTTTTGTCGTCAAGCAAATAATTTCGACGCTCTTTTTGACGCTGACGCTCCAAACGATCACGAAGTTTGGGATAGCTTAACGTTTTGTCTGCAAAATGTTGTCCAATACTAAATATTATTATAGTAAATATTATGGAAGAGTTGTGTGCCAGAGACGGTGCGTGGCGGAAACGGGTTCCCCGAATTTTAAATATACTTTCGCTCCGGCCTATGAAAGATTTCTCAAAGGCTACTATGTTTATATCAAAACCGCCGGATGCCACAAACTGTATTTCTGGTTAGGCTTTTACGACAGATCAGCTTTAAATTCAAGAACAAATTTCAAGTCATGCTCGAGTTTTCGGGCTATCCAGATCCGCAAATGAATTTTTCATGTTAACAAAAAGAAGGAAGTAAATAGAAGTTAGAAAATAGCAGTGATATGGAAACTAAAGTAATGACCAAACACTTTTCACCATCTATGCAGACTACAAGTGGCAGCCAAAAATAAGTGCAATCTAAAGCGATCGAAATCGCAATCGATCGAAATTACGTTTAATCGCAATCGATCAAAATTAAAATTGGTTGAAATTTTGTTTAATCGAAATTCTACAATAAATTTCGCAATTTATCTAGCTGCGCTAAAATTGAAAACGATCGAAATCGAACTTAATGGAAAGCGATCAAAATTTCGATCAGTACTGATCGTTTATTTTGCACTTATTTTTGGCCGTGACTGCACTAAAAAGAAATGTCTTGTTTCTACTCTTTTCCAGCAAACACTGTCCTAAGCGTATGTGTTTAATTGAGTCGGAGTGAGCAAAGCAAAGTGACCAAATTTTCCACTGAAAATGGTGGGGAAAATTTCTTTTTCTCTGTTACTGTGATTTAAAACTTATCTTCGGCTGGATGATTTCGATAAATTTTTTGTTCGATAGCAAGTGATAGTTGAATACGAGTTGCTCCGATCCCATTTTTGGGGTTAAAATGGCGAAAAACAGGATTTAAGGGCTTTTCCCAAATCTGGCCACAAATGGAACCAGTGTCTCGCGAACATCGAAAACAGAGACAACCACGCACAATCAGTTCAATCGACATCTGCAATTTTCCGAGAGTCGAATATAGTGTGTTTCCCAAAGCTGGGCCAGGTCATAAAACCTCTTTCCTAAAGCAACAAACACAATAAGAGTTGATGCATATATAGTACCATAAAAGTGAGCCATCAGCGAGAATAATAGATATAACCTCGGCTCAGCTCTTAAAAGCTCTAAAAGCAACTATAACGTCGCCAAACCATATTCGGGCCTACAACGTACCAGGAAGTGGTTCCACAAAAAAAGCGCTGTTCGATGGTTTCCAACCTGACTATATTATATCTTTTCATGCTGTTTTACGGGTTTTGCATTTGACGAACCCGATTTCCAAAGTGTAGTCTTTTTCCATTAGTTTGGTGATGTATAGCGCGCACGGCATCAAGAAATGGTGTATGCTTTTATGAACACTGAATACAATGATTTGTTATATCTAGACTCCGTGCTCGTATATCAGGTTTCTTCGCATAAGGTTGAAAAGGGCCTAGGGTCAATGACGCCGATTTACAGAATACAGCCTGTCTTCTGTCGCTTAGTTATGTTTTTCTTACACTGCCTCAAGAATGGCCTATATAGGTTTTTGGGCATGATGAATACGATGGTCCGGTTATTTAGAGCCAAGCACGAACAATTTCCTGTTTTTGAAAGGTTTTCATTGGCATTACGGTCAATGAAACCGATTTCCAGAATATAGTCAGTCTTCAGTAGTTTGGTTATATACTTGGTATAGTGCAGCAAGACAATGGTCTGTAGGTACTTCGGGTTTACGATGGTTTAGTTATCTAAAGACAGGCGCGAATACTTCAGTTATTTTCGACGGGGTTTGGATCGGAAAAGTTTAAGTGTTTTCAGTGAGTTCGGGGTTCCAGATGTTTTACGATGGTACAGGCACGGTCTGAAATAAAAGCAAATTTCTCTCGAATCGTTCACGAAAAATTCGCGAATAGCAACTGAAGAGTTGTTAAGTTTTCGCGAACTGCTCGCGAGCGATTCGCGAATAATTTGCTATTATTTCTGAACGTGACTGTATATATCAAACACAGTCAGTCTGCTATAGTGTCATTGCACACAATGAAAATTTATAAAAAATGAAACCACACTAGTTCCGTATCACACTCGCAAGCGAGATACTCGTTTTGTTAGGTTTGGGGAACACAGAAATTCAAACAATGAAAAAGCTCAAAATCAGAATCAAACTGTACGTAAAATTAGCAACTCTATTTGTTGTTAATACGGGACTGGTTCAACCGATTTGTCGAATTTTGGGTTTATTACTATATAACACGATGATAAATATAACGTGATAAAACGAAATCCTTATATAAGTTCATAATTTATAACGAAAACCAAGCGAATTTGCGAAAAAGTTTTCGTCATAAAGTTGGCATACACGCATTATTGTTTGATTAAATTTCGAGTTATCTGAAAATCAAAGTGCAACATCCCAAAACTACAAGAGAAGTCAAATAAGTTGTTTTTGCTCAGAAATTGATGGCGATCGAATAGCATTGAAATTTTCTAATAGTGAGCGAATTTGATTTTTCTTTATATACATAAATATGTTAAATCCGAAACCGTCTGTGTTTGGTATCGCCTATTATGCTCAAATAAATCAAACTTTCAAAATAGGATTTTCAGGGGTGTTAGTTATCCTATGTTTAGTTGCGCATTATCGAAACATCAAATTTTAGCAATATTTTGTGAGCATATCCCGTAATTGTTCCCAAACAAAAAATTTTGAAAGTAAAGTTTTTGTTTTAAATATTAGATTTTGTGAACAAAGTTGTTTTTCTCTCATCGCTGGTCTGTAATATAAGATATTATACTAAAGCATTTAGCTTGCCTGCCAGTTTTTGAACTAGAGCATTGACACCAGCTTCCTCATCGGATCCTTGTAAACGATTACACACCCACTTTGGATCTATGTCAGGAAATATGCTGACCACCAGTTCGACATTCTGTCGAACGATAGAATCATCCAAATCAGTGGTGCTATGTTTCGACCCTGTGCCTACTGATCGTTCTTCCGCTGCTGTAGATTTATTACTGCCCCCTGGTGCGTCCTGTGAATCGATAAATGACTTCGCTGCTAAATCATTAGCTTTTGTTTCGTCAAGGCATAGTGAAACGGGGCTGGCCCCAAATACGGAAGGGTCTAATGGAAAATCAGATACACGAGAACAGTATGGCGAGCTAGGACTACTAAGGTTACTTTTTAGTTCCTGCCGTGAAATACCTACCAGCGAGTCGGAAATAGTTTTTGGGCGTGCGCCTTTCGAAACTGCTAACATGTCAACGTTGATGACTGCATCACCAGGTCCTTCGACAGAAGCATCACCAGAGCTTAGAGTTTGATGTATAATGACAAACGAGTCATCACTTGCCGTAGCAGCCTTACAATCATTTGATTGAATTTCAAGGTTCACATCCTTTGGCGTTGTGCTGTCGACATCCACAACGGGGATCCAGCTACCGGAGACGTCACCAGAATTACTCATCTTTCCCTCATCAAATCTGTTATCTCTAACGTCACCCGCCGGGTTACAGTTGTAACAGCATTTATTATTGTTGCGATCAATAGAATCTTGACTTTTCTCGTCTACTTGTGGACCCTTCGCGTATCCACCATCTATTTTACCGCGCAAACTGATATTTTCTGTATTATTTGAAATACTTCCATCAATAACAATGCATTTCGACTGATTATTATCGTCAATCGCTTTGTGTCCCGCTGGAGGCGGCGCCATTGCACATTTTTAAACCTAAATGAAAAAAACAAGGTAAGTGTATCATAAGAGTTTGATTCTAGACCTAAGAAACAAAACTTGTTGATCGCCCAAAACGGTTACGGTATATTGAAGCAGTAGTAGTAAAATGATGGAGGGTTGAATGGTTGCATTAACCATCCGCTCGGGCCAGAAGTGGCACATTGCGAGATTCTGCATGAATTTAAATTTCTAAAACCGTTCTCTCAAGGAAACCTAGAACTTTATTCGGTTGAAGACCGGGGGCATCTGTATAGAGGAATACACCTTTATCAAAGAACTTCCTCCTTAAATCAACAAAACGTACTACATTTGAGAATAAGGTGTGATGAAGTGCCAACTTCATTTAGACACCAATTGCAGGAATCTTTGCGACAAATTTAATCATATTTAAATGTTTATTCAGTAAACAATGTCCTGTTATTGCTCTAACTATTTACATTATACGCTTTTTATTTAATTTGCAAACAGGATGACAATTTCGTATTAATTCTAGGCACAAATATCCTAGTTTGTCATCAGGACGTGCGGTCTTCCCAACTTTTATACCAGTGCGTCTCACACCACTGCTTGATGCAATTGGCAGCACTACTAAAACTAATCCCTACTGCAAGTTCATATCCAATAAATCTAGCGGATGCACCCCGTTTAGCAAGGTCATCAGCAATTTCATTGCCTATAAAATCACTCTGTCCGGGAATCCATGGTAACGTTACTTGAGTATATGTCAGCAATTTACATAGCGACAGGCTACATTGCCTAACTGTATCAGACTTAATTATAAAATATCGTTATAGATGATCGAACATAAAAGCTATTTCTAAGCCACGAATAGTGCATGTATTCAACTGAAAATACAAGCCCAGGCTACACTTATACCTAGATTTACACTAAAAACTAGGGAAGAAATAATGACCACGAATTGTCCAGCCACGGTTTTGGCTCGGAGTTAGACTAAGGCGTGCAGTTAGTCTCCAGAATCCCAAATTAACTTAGTTCGGCTCCACACAATGTCGGTAAACTCGGCTGTTCGCGCTAGCTTAGAAGTTTCTCTTTGGGAAAGACGCGAACCGCTCTTGATGTACAGTATAACTCAGTCTACGTCATATGTGCCAATGGGGATTACCCTGTAAGGGTCGAGCCCCCAATCCATATTTTACCTTACTCCTGAAGGCTCCGCACCAAATTTTCTGCACGCCAAAGTGCGCTGGAAAAGTTTTAGCGAAGACTGGTGTAAAATTGGCAAAAATATTGGCGGGTGGGGCGACTACCCCTACCCCACCCCGGAGGACCTCCCATTGTTGACAGTCTACTCCTTAAGCCGACGGACACTCGAAACCTATGTGATATATATGCGACTAATGCATAATCTAACGGTTTTGCTGTAGAACCTATTGTCACCCAGTCATTTTTCACAAATCGAACGGCAAGCGCACTCGGTTAAAACATAATTTTGATATATATAAAATACAATTTATCCTGCACCTTTAAACTGTTCTCCTGTTCTTGGAATTTCAGCAACCCATCTTTATTCCAAGCAAAATATTTCACATCTCGCATCACTTCTTATTAACGAATACGAATTCCTGAAGCACTTTAAATTTTACTACAAAAGGTACTGTGAACAAACTTATAGTAGGTACCGAAGATCGCCAAGGCATCAATAAGACACAATGAGCACTACATTTGCAAAGAACGGAGCAACGTATATGTAGTTTCCAGTTCAGAAAACCACACATTTCTTGGAATAAAAATTCAGATAATTCGAAAGAGTATTACAGAGCAGGGTTGGGCACCGAAAAAACCAACGGAAAAAAGTGTTTTTTCCTACCCTCCCCCCCAGAAAAATGGAAAAAAAACTATTTTAGGATTTTGGAGCCGACAATAGTTGGAAAACTTTTGCCCGATGGCAAATTTAAATCAAATAGGCGCGGTACTGAATAGAGCAATGGGATTTGTATCGAGCATTATGAAAGCAGTAAACTAGGCAGACACAGGCCAAGTACACATGCCCACAGGTGGATATGGAACGGGGGATGGTTACCGATAAAGTCAGCCCCATCCAAGAAAAACCAAAAACCTAGGGGTTATGCCCCTACGCGATCATCAACCACCATCCCTCACCCCGCACCGGTCTGTTTACCTGTGAAAGATACCTGCAGGCATGTATGGCACTTTACCACGACGGGTAATAAACTAAATAGATCGACAGTTGGATCGTAGACATAAATTACATACACTATTGTATTAATTGAGCGGAGCGAGGTCACCGAGCGAAGAGAGGCGACCAAGCGAAGCGTTTTTATTTTCTGTCTGGGAGCAAAAAGTCGATGTCCGTTCGTCCGTTAGTCTCATGGATCTCAAGAACCATTGAAGCTATTTCAAAAAAACTTTTTTTGTTTGAAAGCTTATCATGTAAGGATGTGCACCTGATGTTTTAGAAGTTTGGCAACTTGCCAATTTTATCATTAATTAAGCTAATTAACACCCTAATTAAGCTCATAACAGCTTAATTATTGGTCGTAGAGTGGTTTTAACGGCATAGAAATGCCGTCGCTCGCTCAAAAAATGTAGTTCCACTACGACTGGTGCGCTTCCACCATTACTTGGACGGTGGACAGTTTGACACCAGTTAGTAAGTCTACACAATACTAAAAATATGAAGTATTTTCACTATTAATTCGAACCAAATAATTATACGCACTCCGTTAAAGCCACCGTGTGGTTTTCACATAACCGTGCCCGTTGGAAAGATTTAACTGCCGCTGCACTGTGTCGTAGTGGTTGCAAATTCGGATCTTTTCTTTTAGCCCCCCCCAGCCAGAATTTGGTCAATTTTTGAAGATACAGCGCTGATTTTGATATAAATCGATTCAGCTCGATGAGGCGGTTCAGAAAATGCTCATTTCACCCACATCCCTGAAAAGTTTTTTTTTCGACTTTTTTACGACCCCTTTGGGAATCCAAAAATTTTTTTCTTGGGAACATGGTCATGTTGATACTTCTCGTTTTGGTTTGATGAGATAAATCTATTGGTGTGTAGTTTATTGAAATCTACGGCACCGCTAGAAAGTTATGGGGGGTCCAAGTAACCCTGAGGGGCTACATTATAACGTTAGAAAAAAGAACAGCTTAGAGCGGGGGGATCGGGGGCGGCAACCCCCGACATAGGCTTAGTGTATGCCTCATATAAAGACCTTAGCTTAGACTAAGACGTAATATACCGAGAACTGCCTGGCCTACATTTTATCTTCGGCCTTCAGAGTTACTTGCGCCCTCAGGCCCAAGCAACACTGGGGGAGGGTACGTTATAACGTCAGAAAAAGAACAGCTTAAAACGCAGAGTTCGTCAATCAAATACTTTATTTGACGAAACTCCACGCGCTCAATTGCTTCTGCGCTTGTTACAAAAATTGCTACGAGAGCGATCAAGGACTTTGTAATATTGTGTTGGCTTCTAAACTGCCGCCGGATAATCTGCTGCGTCACTACTAAAATAAATAGGCGACGAAGGTTGCCGGCTGAGCGGTGGGAGGCAAATCAATCTTTAATTTTTCCAATTTGTGATTTTTTTTAAGTTCCCATATTTATGAAAATTTTGTCTTTATGTAATCGGTAAAAGCATTTTGAAGTGTACAGCTGACACCCAGATCTCAGGGGTAGTCGGGGTCGGCGAGGGGCGCAGTGTAGCGCCAACCTGGACCTTGGTTCGAAGCCCCTTCAACACCTGCCTCAGCATGTGTACATCTAATGCTAAATCGCAAAATAGTGACCACTTACATCTACGTAGCACTGTATCGCTAATCGTGTTCATATACACAAAACGGAAAATCTAAAAGCTTTGCAATGAAACAATACCCTGATCGCTCTTTTAAAACATTTTAGATTCCAATAAACTTCGCAGCATGTAAACTTTATTTACTATAATCAGAGATATATTTTTCGAACACAAGTTTTAGAAGTAGTTCTCGATCACATATAGCAATACATAACAAGCACCACTGAAATATATATTATAGTACACGAAAGATTACAATCCCATAGCATTTACCTACAACTCAGAAGGCATTTCAGACTTATATTTATCACGGAAACTAGCGGGATTATATATAGCAAAATGATATAAATGCAGGAAGTTGCTAAGCATTACGTATTTGTCACTAGCAAGGCGAACAGAACAAAGAAAAAAGCCTACAATCAACGACATCGTTACCCGTTGTGACACAGAAACATGAGATATATCACTATGTTAATAGACAAGTTAGTAAAATGTCGAAATCTTATTATGTCACCCCCCAAAGTATTAGACAAGCAACGATGTGCATATACTCTAATATATAAATATACAACCGACTTCGTGTCGTTTTATTTTAGTACAGTTTAAAGTCAAGATTAAAATCTTAATAAAGTTTAAAGCGATAGACCCAATCTTTACAAACATACTGGTCAGAAAACATTCGCTTTTCGTATTAGACCCCTATACGTAAGTACAGAAGTAAAATCACATCCTACGCGATTAGTTGGTTTACAACTATTAATTTTTAAATCTAAAACTCTTGGCTTAAAAACGCCAAATAGTTAATGTGAAAATTTTGTGTTCCCAAATTGCTCTACAGGGTTGACGACATTCTTATTGCAAACTAAAAACAAGTCTTCAATAAAACAGCTGTAAGCCTGTTTACCTCAAACAATTTCCAAGGGAAAGCCATTATTTTAATTAAATAAGGTCCAGTTCGAGAACGTGTATTTAACTGCATAGAATCTGAAGCCTGCATGCCGCGCACTGGTAAAATTAAATGATTGAAGTATTACTTTAAAAACTAGTAAAGCTCGCTTGCGAGCCAGAATTCGAGTGGTGAGAACAATCCCCCGAAGCAGAAGTGTGAAAAATCTTTGCCACACAATATTTTTGACACTCGCAATGAGGTTGTCGTACCGGAAAATCCATATCCGACACTAAAACCAACAATAAACACACATTCAGGTGCTTTTTCCACGACTTCTCAACAAAAATTTCGAAAACGTCATTTTTTATGCCAAGTACGAACCAGAAGTGCAAAAAATATTTGCCCAACAATATTTTTAACAGTTGCAATGAGTTTATCTGCCCAGAAAACCCAATATAAGACACTAAAAGCAACAAAAACACACATTTAGGTGCATAGACTCCAGATTAGGAAGTAGTTGAAACACTTGTTATATATCATTGGAAAGCCCTGGTAAAGCTACATGGAATAGGCCTATTACTTTGCGGATATCTCGTTTATTTATTGAGAAAAGTCGCAAAAACTGAAGAGAGTGCCCGAAAAATGGGCCAAAATGACGTCATTTTGCCCCATAACTTTTCCCACGGGAAAAAATTCAAAAATCGGACTCCGTCACTATGTAACAGCCCAAGATTTTTAGGATTCTAACTGGATATACAAAAGGAGAAAAATATCCAATTGTAGGTCAAAATAAGGGGCAAAATGTTTTGGTACGAGGGGGCGATGGGATACCGTGGAGGCATGTCCTGAGTATTTTTCTTTTTATTACCATTAGTTGTTGTCATAAAAATAAAATGTATCATGAATGTAAATTGCCATATCGTCATGCTCCACCCGCCCGAGGTGCACGGGGTGATTTTGGCACCACCATGGAATCATTGGACTCTTGACTAGTTTTTAAAGTAAGACTTCAATCATTTAATTTTACCAGTGCGCGGCATGCAGGCTTCGGATTCTATGCAGTTAAATACACGTTCTCAGTAACTGGACCTTATTTTTAATTAAAAATACTGGCTTTCCCTTGGAAATTGTTTGAGGTAAACAGGTTTACAGCTGTTTTATTGAAGACTTGTTTTTAGTTTGCAATAAGAATGTCGTCAACCCTGGAGAGCAATTTGGGAACACAAAATTTTCACATTAACTATTTGGCGTTTTTAAGCCAAGAGTTTTAGATTTAAAAATTAATAGTTGTAAACCAACTAATCGCGTAGGATGTGATTTTACTTCTGTACTTACGTATAGGGGTCTAATACGAAAAGCGAATGTTTTCTGACCAGTATGTTTGTAAAGATTGGGTCTATCGCTTTAAACTTTATTAAGATTTTAATCTTGACTTTAAACTGTACTAAAATAAAACGACACGAAGTCGGTTGTATATTTATATATTAGAGTATATGCACATCGTTGCTTGTCTAATACTTTGGGGGGTGACATAATAAGATTTCGACATTTTACTAACTTGTCTATTAACATAGTGATATATCTCATGTTTCTGTGTCACAACGGGTAACGATGTCGTTGATTGTAGGCTAGCAGCGAGCTGCTTTTTTCTTTGTTCTGTTCGCCTTGCTAGTGACAAATACGTAATGCTTAGCAACTTCCTGCATTTATATCATTTTGCTATATATAATCCCGCTAGTTTCCGTGATAAATATAAAAGTCTGAAATGCCTTCTGAGTTGTAGGTAAATGCTATGGGATTGTAATCTTTCGTGTACTATAATATATATTTCAGTGGTGCTTGTTATGTATTGCTATATGTGATCGAGAACTACTTCTAAAACTTGTGTTCGAAAAATATATCTCTGATTATAGTAAATAAAGTTTACATGCTGCGAAGTTTATTGGAATGTAAAATGTTTTAAAAGAGCGATCAGGGTATTGTTTCATTGCAAAGCTTTTAGATTTTCCGTTTTGTGTATATGAACACGATTAGCGATACAGTGCTACGTAGATGTAAGTGGTCACTATTTTGCGATTTAGCATTGTAATTTCCTTAAGACGTACACATGCTGAGGCAGGTGTTGAAGGGGCTTCGAACCAAGGTCCAGGTTGGCGCTACACTGCGCCCCTCGCCGACCCCGACTACCCCTGAGATCTGAGTGTCAGCTGTACACATCAAAATGCTTTTACCGATTACATAAAGACAAAATTTTCATAAATATGGGAACTTAAAAAAAATCACAAATTGGAAAAATTAGATTGATTTGCCTCCCACCGCTCAGCCGACAACCTTCGTCGCCTATTTATTTTAGTAGTGACGCAGTAGATTATCCGGCGTCAGTTTAGAAGCCAACACAATATTACAAAGTCCTTGATCGCTCTCGTAGCAATTTTTGTAACAAGCGTAGAAGCAATTGAGCGCGTGGAGTTTCGTCAAATAAAGTATTTGATTGACGAACTCTGCGTTTTAAGCTGTTCTTTTTCTGACGTTATAACGTACCCTCCCCCAGTGTTGCTTGGGCCTGAGGGCGCAAGTAACTCTGTAGGCCGAAGATAAAATGTAGGCCAGGCAGTTCTCGGTATATTACGTCTTAGTCTAAGCTAAGGTCTTTATATGAGAAATACACTAAGCCTATGTCGGGGGTTGCCGCCCCCGATCCCCCCGCTCTAAGCTGTTCTTTTTTCTAACGTTATAATGTAGCCCCTCAGGGTTACTTGGACCCCCCATAACTTTCT
Source organism: Trileptium ribeirensis (assembly GCA_030248225.1). Lineage (NCBI taxonomy): Eukaryota > Metazoa > Nematoda > Enoplea > Enoplida > Thoracostomopsidae > Trileptium > Trileptium ribeirensis. Next base: position 18,201 of record JASANE010017321.1, read on the forward strand.
AGCGGTGGCGTAGATTTCAATAAACTACACACCAATAGATTTATCTCATCAAACCAAAACGAGAAGTATCAACATGACCATGTTCCCAAGAAAAAAATTTTTGGATTCCCAAAGGGGTCGTAAAAAAGTCGAAAAAAAAACTTTTCAGGGATGTGGGTGAAATGAGCATTTTCTGAACCGCCTCATCGAGCTGAATCGATTTATATCAAAAGCAGCGCTGTATCTTCAAAAATTGACCAAATTCTGGCTGCGGGGGCTAAAAGAAAAGATCCGAATTTGCAACCACTACGACACAGTGCAGCGGCAGTTAAATCTTTCCAAAGGGCACGGTTATGTGAAAACCACACGGTGGCTTTAACGATAGGAGTGCGTATAATTATTTGGTTCGAATTAATAGTGAAAATACTTCATATTTTTAGTATTGTGTAGACTTACTAACTGGTGTCAAACTGTCCACCGTCCAAGTAATGCTGGAAGCGCACCAGTCGTAGTGGAACTACATTTTTTGAGCGAGCGACGGCATTTCTATGCCGTTAAAACCACTCTACGACCAATAATTAAGCTGTTATGAGCTTAATTAGGGTGTTAATTAGCTTAATTAATGGTAAAATTGGCAAGTTGCCAAACTTCTAAAACATCAGGTGCACATCCTTACATGATAAGCTTTCAAACAAAAAAAGTTTTTTTGAAATAGCTTCAATGGTTCTTGAGATCCATGAAAGACTAACGGACGAACGGACATCGACTTTTGCTCCCAGACAGAAAATAAAAACGCTTCGCTTGGTCGCCTCTCTTCGCTCGGTGACCTCGCTCCGCTCAATTAATACAATAGTGTATGTAATTTATGTCTACGATCCAACTGTCGATCAATTTAGTTTATTACCCGTCGTGGTAAAGTGCCATACATGCCTGCAGGTATCTTTCACAGGTAAACAGACCGGTGCGGGGTGTGGGATGGTGGTTGATGATCGCGTAGGGGCATAACCCCTAGGTTTTTGGTTTTTCTTGGATGGGGCTGACTTTATCGGTAACCATCCCCCGTTCCATATCCACCTGTGGGCATGTGTACTTGGCCTGTGTCTGCCTAGTTTACTGCTTTCATAATGCTCGATACAAATCCCATTGCTCTATTCAGTACCGCGCCTATTTGATTTAAATTTGCCATCGGGCAAAAGTTTTCCAACTATTTTCGGCTCCAAAATCCTAAAATAGTTTTTTTCCATTTTTCTGGGGGGGAGGGTAGGAAAAAAACACTTTTTTCCGTTGGTTTTTTCGGTGCCCAACCCTGCTCTGTAATACTCTTTCGAATTATCTGAATTTTTATTCCAAGAAATGTGTGGTTTTCTGAACTGGAAACTACATATACGTTGCTCCGTTTTTTGCAAATGTAGTGCTCATTGTGTCTTATTGATGCCTTGGCGATCTTCGGTACCTACTATAAGTTTGATCACAGTACCTTTTGTAGTAAAATTTAAAGTGCTTCAGGAATTCGTATTCGTTAATAAGAAGTGATGCGAGATGTGAAATATTTTGCTTGGAATAAAGATGGGTTGCTGAAATTCCAAGAACAGGAGAACAGTTTAAAGGTGCAGGATAAATTGTATTTTATATATATCAAAATTATGTTTTAACCGAGTGCGCTTGCCGTTCGATTTGTGAAAAATGACTGGGTGACAATAGGTTCTACAGCAAAACCGTTAGATTATGCATTAGTCGCATATATATCACATAGGTTTCAGTGTCCGTCGGCTTAAGGAGTAGACTGTCAACAATGGGAGGTCCTCCGGGGTGGGGGTAGGGGTAGTCGCCCCACCCGCCAATATTTTTGCCAATTTTACACCAGTCTTCGCTAAAACTTTTCCAGCGCACTTTGGCGTGCAGAAAATTTTGTGCGGAGCCTTCAGGAGTAAGGTAAAATATGGATTGGGGGCTCGACCCTTACAGGGTAATCCCCATTGGCACATATGACGTAGACTGAGTTATACTGTACATCAAGAGCGGTTCGCGTCTTTCCCAAAGAGAAACTTCTAAGCTAGCGCGAACAGCCGAGTTTACCGACATTGTGTGGAGCCGAACTAAGTTAATTTGGGATTCTGGAGACTAACTGCACGCCTTAGTCTAACTCTGAGCCAAAACCGTGGCTGGACAATTCGTGGTCATTATTTCTTCCCTAGTTTTTAGTGTAAATCTAGGTATAAGTGTAGCCTGGGCTTGTATTTTCAGTTGAATACATGCACTATTCGTGGCTTAGAAATAGCTTTTATGTTCGATCATCTATAACGATATTTTATAATTAAGTCTGATACAGTTAGGCAATGTAGCCTGTCGCTATGTAAATTGCTGACATATACTCAAGTAACGTTACCATGGATTCCCGGACAGAGTGATTTTATAGGCAATGAAATTGCTGATGACCTTGCTAAACGGGGTGCATCCGCTAGATTTATTGGATATGAACTTGCAGTAGGGATTAGTTTTAGTAGTGCTGCCAATTGCATCAAGCAGTGGTGTGAGACGCACTGGTATAAAAGTTGGGAAGACCGCACGTCCTGATGACAAACTAGGATATTTGTGCCTAGAATTAATACGAAATTGTCATCCTGTTTGCAAATTAAATAAAAAGCGTATAATGTAAATAGTTAGAGCAATAACAGGACATTGTTTACTGAATAAACATTTAAATATGATTAAATTTGTCGCAAAGATTCCTGCAATTGGTGTCTAAATGAAGTTGGCACTTCATCACACCTTATTCTCAAATGTAGTACGTTTTGTTGATTTAAGGAGGAAGTTCTTTGATAAAGGTGTATTCCTCTATACATATGCCCCGGTCTTCAACCGAATAAAGTTCTAGGTTTCCTTGAGAGAACGGTTTTAGAAATTTAAATTCATGCAGAATCTCGCAATGTGCCACTTCTGGCCACCGGATGGTTATTCATGCAACCATTCAACCCTCCATCATTTTACTACTACTGCTTCAATATACCGTAACCGTTTTGGGCGATCAACAAGTTTTGTTTCTGTCGGCTCTAGAATCAAACTCTTATGATACACTTACCTTGTTTTTTTCATTTAGGTTTTAAAATGTGTAATGGCGCCGCCTCCAGCGGGACACAAAGCGATTGACGATAATAATCAGTCGAAATGCATTGTTATTGATGGAAGTATTTCAAATAATACAGAAAATATCAGTTTGCGCGGTAAAATAGATGGTGGATACGCGAAGGGTCCACAAGTAGACGAGAAAAGTCAAGATTCTATTGATCGCAACAATAATAAATGCTGTTACAACTGTAACCCGGCGGGTGACGTTAGAGATAACAGATTTGATGAGGGAAAGATGAGTAATTCTGGTGACGTCTCCGGTAGCTGGATCCCCGTTGTGGATGTCGACAGCACAACGCCAAAGGATGTGAACCTTGAAATTCAATCAAATGATTGTAAGGCTGCTACGGCAAGTGATGACTCGTTTGTCATTATACATCAAACTCTAAGCTCTGGTGATGCTTCTGTCGAAGGACCTGGTGATGCAGTCATCAACGTTGACATGTTAGCAGTTTCGAAAGGCGCACGCCCAAAAACTATTTCCGACTCGCTGGTAGGTATTTCACGGCAGGAACTAAAAAGTAACCTTAGTAGTCCTAGCTCGCCATACTGTTCTCGTGTATCTGATTTTCCATTAGACCCTTCCGTATTTGGGGCCAGCCCCGTTTCACTATGCCTTGACGAAACAAAAGCTAATGATTTAGCAGCGAAGTCATTTATCGATTCACAGGACGCACCAGGGGGCAGTAATAAATCTACAGCAGCGGAAGAACGATCAGTAGGCACAGGGTCGAAACATAGCACCACTGATTTGGATGATTCTATCGTTCGACAGAATGTCGAACTGGTGGTCAGCATATTTCCTGACATAGATCCAAAGTGGGTGTGTAATCGTTTACAAGGATCCGATGAGGAAGCTGGTGTCAATGCTCTAGTTCAAAAACTGGCAGGCAAGCTAAATGCTTTAGTATAATATCTTATATTACAGACCAGCGATGAGAGAAAAACAACTTTGTTCAAAATCTAATATTTAAAACAAAACTTTACTTTCAAAATTTTTTGTTTGGGAACAATTACGGGATATGCTCACAAAATATTGCTAAAATCTGATGTTTCGATAATGCGCAACTAAACATAGGATAACTAACACCCCTGAAAATCCTATTTTAAAAGTTTGATTTATTTGAGCATAATAGGCGATACCAAACACAGACGGTATCGGATTTAACATATTTATGTATATAAAGAAAAATCAAATTCGCTCACTATTAGAAAATTTCAATGCTATTCGATCGCCATCAATTTCTGAGCAAAAACAACTTATTTGACTTCTCTTGTAGTTTTGGGATGTTGCACTTTGATTTTCAGATAACTCGAAATTTAATCAAATAATAATGCATGTATGCCAACTTTATGACGAAAACTTTTTCGCAAATTCGCTTGGTTTTCGTTATAAATTATGAACTTATATAATGATTTCGTTTTATCACGTTATATTTATCATCGTGTTATATAGTAATAAACCCAAAATTCGACAAATCGGTTGAACCAGTCCCGTATTAACAACAAATAGAGTTGCTAATTTTACGTACAGTTTGATTCTGATTTTGAGCTTTTTCATTGTTTGAATTTCTGTGTTCCCCAAACCTAACAAAACGAGTATCTCGCTTGCGAGTGTGATACGGAACTAGTGTGGTTTCATTTTTTATAAATTTTCATTGTGTGCAATGACACTATAGCAGACTGACTGTGTTTGATATATACAGTCACGTTCAGAAATAATAGCAAATTATTCGCGAATCGCTCGCGAGCAGTTCGCGAAAACTTAACAACTCTTCAGTTGCTATTCGCGAATTTTTCGTGAACGATTCGAGAGAAATTTGCTTTTATTTCAGACCGTGCCTGTACCATCGTAAAACATCTGGAACCCCGAACTCACTGAAAACACTTAAACTTTTCCGATCCAAACCCCGTCGAAAATAACTCAAGTATTCGCGCCTGTCTTTAGATAACTAAACCATCGTAAACCCGAAGTACCTACAGACCATTGTCTTGCTGCACTATACCAAGTATATAACCAAACTACTGAAGACTGACTATATTCTGGAAATCGGTTTCATTGACCGTAATGCCAATGAAAACCTTTCAAAAACAGGAAATTGTTCGTGCTTGGCTCTAAATAACCGGACCATCGTATTCATCATGCCCAAAAACCTATATAGGCCATTCTTGAGGCAGTGTAAGAAAAACATAACTAAGCGACAGAAGACAGGCTGTATTCTGTAAATCGGCGTCATTGACCCTAGGCCCTTTTCAACCTTATGCGAAGAAACCTGATATACGAGCACGGAGTCTAGATATAACAAATCATTGTATTCAGTGTTTATAAAAGCATACACCATTTCTTGATGCCGTGCGCGCTATACATCACCAAACTAATGAAAAAAGACTACACTTTGGAAATCGGGTTCGTCAAATGCAAAACCCGTAAAACAGCATGAAAAGATATAATATAGTCAGGTTGGAAACCATCGAACAGCGCTTTTTTTGTGGAACCACTTCCTGGTACGTTGTAGGCCCGAATATGGTTTGGCGACGTTATAGTTGCTTTTAGAGCTTTTAAGAGCTGAGCCGAGGTTATATCTATTATTCTCGCTGATGGCTCACTTTTATGGTACTATATATGCATCAACTCTTATTGTGTTTGTTGCTTTAGGAAAGAGGTTTTATGACCTGGCCCAGCTTTGGGAAACACACTATATTCGACTCTCGGAAAATTGCAGATGTCGATTGAACTGATTGTGCGTGGTTGTCTCTGTTTTCGATGTTCGCGAGACACTGGTTCCATTTGTGGCCAGATTTGGCAAAAGCCCTTAAATCCTGTTTTTCGCCATTTTGACCCCAAAAATGGGATCGGAGCAACTCGTATTCAACTATCACTTGCTATCGAACAAAAAATTTATAGAAATCATCCAGCCGAAGATAAGTTTTAAATCACAGTAACAGAGAAAAAGAAATTTTCCCCACCATTTTCAGTGGAAAATTTGGTCATTTTGCTTTGCTCACTCCGACTCAATTAAACACATACGCTTAGGACAGTGTTTGCTGGAAAAGAGTAGAAACAAGACATTTCTTTTTAGTACAGTCACGGCCAAAAATAAGTGCAAAATAAACGATCAGTACTGATCGAAATTTTGATCGCTTTCCATTAAGTTCAATTTCGATCGTTTTCAATTTTAGCGCAGCTAGATAAATTGCGAAATTTATTGTAGAATTTCGATTAAACAAAATTTCAACCAATTTTAATTTTGATCGATTGCGATTAAACGTAATTTCGATCGATTGCGATTTCGATCGCTTTAGATTGCACTTATTTTTGGCTGCCACTTGTAGTCTGCATAGATGGTGAAAAGTGTTTGGTCATTACTTTAGTTTCCATATCACTGCTATTTTCTAACTTCTATTTACTTCCTTCTTTTTGTTAACATGAAAAATTCATTTGCGGATCTGGATAGCCCGAAAACTCGAGCATGACTTGAAATTTGTTCTTGAATTTAAAGCTGATCTGTCGTAAAAGCCTAACCAGAAATACAGTTTGTGGCATCCGGCGGTTTTGATATAAACAGAGTAGCCTTTGAGAAATCTTTCATAGGCCGGAGCGAAAGTATATTTAAAATTCGGGGAACCCGTTTCCGCCACGCACCGTCTCTGGCACACAACTCTTCCATAATATTTACTATAATAATATTTAGTATTGGACAACATTTTGCAGACAAAACGTTAAGCTATCCCAAACTTCGTGATCGTTTGGAGCGTCAGCGTCAAAAAGAGCGTCGAAATTATTTGCTTGACGACAAAAGTTTTGACGCTGAACGGTTCCTTCGAATTTTCCCCGATCCCGAAACGTATTTCTTCGACATTGGGCGTAGCGTTAGTGATTCCTATTATAGGTAATATTGTTTTACGAACTATATTCGGTTGGCTTTAATTTCAATCAACTCAAATATTGACTATGTGACTAGTAACTTGCAAGCGGGTGTGAAACGGAGCGAGTATGGGTTCCTCAAGTGGTAGATTTGTGAAATCGCCTTGTAACAAGCTTTGTGTTTGATGTTTATACTAATCTAACACCTCTATAATTCTGTACCCATTGAAAACCCTAAAACCTCGTCGACGTTAACCCATTCGAAAACAACTGAAAACACACGAAGTATTCCACTATAGATTTACTATAGAAGTATTTACTATACATAGCCGAACCCTCGTGTTCAGCATACCTAAAATACAAACCTATATATAGACTTCTTGATGCCCTTTACGAAAAACGTAACCAAACTACTGAAGACAGACTATATTACGGCAATCGGGTTCATTGACCCTAAATTCATTGAAAAGATCTTAAATGGTATGAAATATTCATTTTGGGTTCTAGATAACCGAGCTATCGTATTTCAGCATATCGAAAATATATAGACCATTTTTGATGCCGTGCAAGCAATATATAACCAAACAAATGAAAACTCACTGCAAAAATAATTCTGTCCTTCGATACGTAAAAAAACTTGAAACTCCATGAAAGGGTATAATATAGTCAGGTTAGCACTCTAAATAGCAAAACCATTGTATTCAACATGCTTGATAACCGAATTGATACTCGTTGTACGGTAAAACCCGCAACAACATGCCGAAATTTTGAAAAATCGCCATTTGTGGCAAGAAGGTCGACGGCCATCTCGGAACCACAGCGTCCCATGGTGCTTTCCACAGAAAAGTTGTGGTCAATAAAGTTGTTAATTCTCGATGGAGCTTAGAGCTAATTCTCAGTTCTTCGAAGCAAAGCCTGTGTCGCGAAATATGTGCTGCGAAAGACTGGTACCCGTATGGCCACATTTCGCAAAGAACCCTTAAAAACAGTTTTGCCATTTAGACATCAAATATCGAGTAGGGGCTGTCCGCTTCATATTAGAAAGGGAACATCCTTGTCACTTTTGCTATCGAACAAAAATTTATTTAACCCCATCCACCCCGACGATAAATTACGAATGACAGAAACAGACAAAAAGAAATTTTCACGATTTTACCCCTAGCGCCAATTCACATGCACATTGTGAGTCGCTAAATAAAGCAATAACTGATTATATCTCACTAACAACTAGTAGAGGGAGTAGTGATATAGACAATATTTAATTGAATTAGCTGGTGTGCTAATATATTACGCTATCCGTGGGATATTTGCGCAAGCTACTAGTTTATGATATTTTATATGAAAATTATGAGCACTGCAAATGTAAAAATATATTGTAGCACCACAACTGGAGAAAAACTGTGGAAAATCGTCAACCAGAATTTTGCACAAGCTTCAGGTTGCGGAATTTTGTTTGCCGGAGCCGCACCCAAAACCGCCGTCCGGTTACTCCAGTTAATTTAGTGTTAGAGCCTTTAGTGGTCATTGAGTAATAATTCGAATAACACTTTCAGCCGTAACCAAACTGTGCAACTGTGGTACCAGTTTGTTATATGGTTTGTTGCATTTTACTGTTAATGTACTGTCTTACGCACTCACTTATTCAACTTCAAAATGATTCATTAGTCGCTACGTATCGACGCCATCCTGGGCAAGTTGCAGCAAAATAACAATCATTATCTGCCGACTATTGCGTTGTTTTATTCCGAACATCAAAGTCAACGTAAGCACAACTGGATTTCTATTCAATTATCCAAATGTGTATTCAGAAAGTAGTGTAACGTATTCGAGATTGTGTGTTGCAATGGTGAAAGCTTTTAAGTTACGGCTGTGTGTGTGATCTGCCATAACTTTCGGGAACGACTTAACCAAGTTTCATAATTTTACGGGCTCATTCGAACTGGCATCATCGATTTACTGTACATTACATTACAAGCTTTTTTTGATTTGGCGTCTGGTTCCTGTGTCAAGGGTCAACATGAGTGTGTCTATTACCCAGTTTTAATACCCTTCACGCAGGGAGTATCCGGAATTCCGGTTCCGATTCCGGCTAAAATCGTGTTCCGGTTGCGGTTCCGGCAAAGGGCAAAAACCATACCGTAACCGGAATTCCGGTTAAAAAAAATTTGTTTGAAATTTTTCATGTTTTTTGCTTCATCTGTGATCCAAATATATGTAATATATGTTACACAATGATCAAGCTCCAATACAACCAAGCAAAAGAAAAGATTAACTAAGCAATTTGCCGTTTGAAACGTAAGTAGGGCACATAATTTCAGTAGGAATTTCCCATAATAACCTGCAGGAGTTTGTTAACAAATCAAAGCCAGGTCGTTGCTTGTAGCAGCTATTTTACACATCCAGAAGTTATGTCCAGTACGTAAAAATGCTAAACCGGTTCCAACTCGGTAACAGAGTATGGCTAACACAGAAGTACTTAGAGTATGCTTGGCTAACATAAATTGCTTCAAGAACCCGCCAATGCGCCTGTAAACTTGGTAAAGCAGTCTAAATTGAAGTAAACTAACGTTATCTGCAACGCAGCTAGAACTGTATTTATTGAAACTGTGGGAGCAGCATCACAGTGTGTCTCATTTATAGCATTCTGATTAGAAGGTTATCATCATTATAAACTAACTTACGGCACTGTTTGTCCAACGCTAGCCTAAACAGTGTACCTGATCAGAAAATTACCTTCTATCTATTATTTTTTCTTAGAATCATATAAACCAATAATTTCAAGTTTCCTACAGAAGAACATGTAACAAACGTATGTGTAGTAAAGGAAGCCGACTGGAGACAGAGCGAAAGTGTGTATCCTACGCTCCAAGCTTTGTAAGCATATTCGATTTGGCGCAGAATACGCAATGGTGTATAGTGGAATGCATTTTTTGCTTTGGGTGCCCAAAAATCGACATATTTGATCGATAAATAAACATTATTAGCTTCCTCAGTCTCTAAAGTTTCAGAAAGGCAATAATACCATCGCAAAACATTAAGTTTAATGTAAAAGTTAATTTTAATGCATCTTAAATCCACTATACCTTCATTTCTTCCTTCATCTGTTTTACTATATATAAATTTCGAAGACCCAGTTCCGGTTCCGGTTTAAATGGACGGTTCCGTTTGCTGGTTCCGGTTCCGGCTATTCACTGCCTTCACGGAAGCAAGGTTATTTTGTCTTACCTTTCGAATTTTTTTCTCCCTCTTTGGTTTTTCGATTAAGGCTCCGGTTCTGGAGTTATAGGTTGTGAGGTATATATGGCACCCTCGTGGTTCATCGACCCAAAATTCGAAAATTTGTTCTGACCTCCTGGGCGGCTGAAAAGTTTTACTCAGGGGATTCGGGCATGGGAAACTCATTGCCGGTTTTGGTTTTGCTCGGCGACCCATGATTCCATGGGTACGGATTATGGCGCCCCCACCGTTCATCGACCCGAAATTTCTAATTTTATTGTTTCGCCCTACGAAACTGATAGCTTGCACTTTAAGATATTTTCAGGCATGAAAAACTTATTGCCGGTGTTAATTTTGTTCTAACTTGTGCGGTATTGTGTGATATCCACATATCGACTAACATCGACGTATACTATCAAGAGCTGATTCACTGTGCACGCAAAAGTCGTAGGTGTACCTATGACGCACTACGTTCTGCAATCTCGATAGAGTTAGTAGTTGTATTTTCGTTTTTAATCGCTGTTGTTTAATATTAGTTGTTATCTTACCATCTAATACGCTGTGCGCGGTGTTTGCGCTTAACAAGTAAGTAATAATTGAAACCGAGCGATCGAAAGCGAGTGGAATCTCCATTTTCCCTTTGCTAATGGCAAAAGTCTATAAATTTCTTTTTTTTCTACGTCTATGGGTTCATAACTCATTAGCAGATGCATCTTCACATTTTTATTAGATCAGAAATTCAGTCTATTTTTGCCCTTTCATTAGACACTAAAAGTGATTGCCACGTCTTCCGGGTCAGAATGGTCTCAAGTGTGTTAAAGGCAACACTTTTCGAAATTGGGCCATCCGGGTATCTATCTTTCGTGACCTATATGTCGAGATAACAAAAAACGAAGACCAATAGAATCCTCTCATCGAGGGCTTTGTTGTTACTCATTTTTTGTCGGAGCTGCCGTTTTCGAGCTATGACCCAATGTTTAAAAAGGTGGAAATTTCAAAATTTTTACAAGACAAGTTTTGTTGTTGTGGAATTATAGGGTTATTTATCCCGTTAATCAAGTTATTTCATTGTTTTAGCCAACGCTATTTTGGCTGGATTTTAGCAGATGCATCTTCACATTTTTATTTGATCAGAAATTCAGTCTATTTTGCCCCTTCATTAGACACTAAAAGTGATTGCCACGTCTTCCGGATCAGAATGGTCTCAAGTGTGTTAAAGGCAACACTTTTCGGAAATTGGGCGATCCGGGTATCTATCTTTCGTGACCTATATGTCGAGATAACAAAAAACGAAGACCAATAGAATCCTCTCATCGAGGACTTTGTTGTTACGCATTTGTTGTCGGAGGCCGTTTTCAAGCTATGAGCCAATGTTTTAAAAAGGTGGAAATTTCAAAATTTTTACAAGACAAGTTTTGTTGTTGTGGAATTATAGGGTTATTTATCCCGTTAATCAAGTTATTTCATTGTTTTAGCCAACGCTATTTTGGCTGGATTATTATCCAAGCGGCACTGTACTGTAGCAAAATTTGATAAATTTTGGCACCAAAAAATAGTCAAATTTCACCATTTTTGCAATTGTAATAAAATCGACGTGACGCTGCTGCATTACGCATTTCACCAAACGTAATGCCCATACGACCCCGGCTATCGTGACTTCAAGGGCGGAGGAATTCTACTGGGTAACTTTCTTTTAGTCGGGTCAGGCCCAAAATTACGGAGCTTAGCAAGCCGCAGGAGCGCTTCACAGGATGTGTTCTGATCCTGCCGGACGGGTTGCGCGCGTAGTCTACGAGGTACTACCTTTGA
>JASANE010017324.1:0-10933 GCA_030248225.1 Trileptium ribeirensis
AATTTTTATAAAATTTCATGCAAGCTCGACTATTTTTACTTCATGGAAGCCAATAATTTTGACAAGGGGCCCGACTCAGACGTTTACAGGCGAGACAAAAAAATGTACAAAGAGCTCCGCCTCCGTTTCCACTGGACCAGACAGCTATCTAAGTGTAGTTTTAACTTGACATGTGAAAAAACTTTAAGCCAATGCTCGGATCATAATTCTGTCAACTCAAACAAGTCTCAAAACACAAATTAGAGCAATATCTAATGAACCAGACAATGCAGCCCTTTAATAGCAAAGAAACATTACCGCTGTGTAGGCATAATAGATCAAAAAGGACAGTAGTTGTTGTTCTTTTTTATAAAGCAAATTTTCAATAAGTAAAGTCATAAAGCGAAATGGAAATTCAAGAAATTTCACATATTCTAAGATAAGGCATAATCGTCATAAATATTAACTTGAAATGGCTGTGTAGGTTGGTTAAAGAAATATTTATGGCAGTAAATTTTCTGGTATCTGGTCCGCTGCTGCTACTGTCTTATAGATTTTTGTAGAATAAATTTTGTCTGATTTTGTGTACGGGAGATTCATTGATTTCCAGTTAAGATATACTTTGCTGTAGCAGTTTCAAAGTAATAATTTTCAGAAAATCGTTGACGGGAAATACTCGAACTAAAATGTAAGAAACTGATTAAAAAATAAAATAAATCTAGTTCTGACGTTTCAAGCTATAGATGAGGAACTTTGTTGTCTGAAAGGTTTTTACACCACGTTCAGAAATAAACGCAAATTTTTACGAACAATTAGCAAACTGTCCGCGGATAATTACGCAAGAAGAATTCGCGAATTGCTGTATCGAATTGCAAATTTTTGACGAACAAAGCAAACTGTCCGCGGATAATTCGCGAAAAATTCGTGAATTGCTATCAAACAACTTTTTCGCGAATGATTCGCCATTTTTAGCGACCAATTAGCCAATAATTGCTTTTATTTGAGCGTGGCTGTACCGATCGCAGCATCAGTTTCACGTCGCAGGAGCGCAAGATATAGTACTTGCAAAAATGCTTCTCGCGTTTCAAGCAATTAACATAGAGCAGATATCGAACAACATTTACCTATCTACGAATAGGTTTTCGGAACAGCTCTGGAAAAAATCGTACAATTATCACACAATCTAGTGCAAAGACGTAACATAGCTTAATTCCATTTTTATTAATTTTTGGGCTTCTGTTTAAGAGATAATACCTCTTCCACGAAAAGTTAATAAGCCAAAAACATGTTCAGGTCATAACGAATTTAATAACAAATAATTAACCGATTTTTAAAAATAACCATGAGACAAAACAGATAAAACACTCGATGCCTAAAAATTATATGTCAAATATCAACACGTTTTTATGCTGCTCAACAAAGCCCCTGAATACATATTTAAAAAGCCAAATTAATATTATCAAATACAACCTCAGAATAATTTCTAAAAGAATATAGCAAACAGCCCTATTAATGTTATTAAGCGAAGCGTTTTTGTTTTCGTCAGAGCGTGAAAATCGGTACCGTTTGTCCGTCCGTCCGTTCAACTTCCTCATTAACTACTAAGCCGATTTTAAAAACTTTTTTGTTTGTTTGTAAGGCCTAATATCGGACAGGTGCAAGACATATACATTTTGTCAAAATTTGCTTTAGTTAATTAATAATGACCTAATTAGTTAAGCGTGTTAGCCTATTTTTATCGTTTTCAAACAAAAATTCCAATTTTCAATAAATAATTAGTGTAACGCAATTATTTTGGTGCATATACTACATCTCGCCGTGGTGATTGTGAATATGGTGCTTATTAACTATTCGAGGAAGATAAAATAATGCTAATTAGTTTGTTACTTACCTAATTACTGAATTAATTATTAATTTGGCGAATTTTTGAAAATTTTCAAAGTGCTCAAAAAATAAAAATAAATTGCACCCGGGGGGTTTCTATGTCGCTGATAATGAATATGAATATTTGAAAGCTCTTAAAACCTGGCTGTATATGCTAATAATTAGTTGATTAATTAACTAGCTAATTAGGTAATTTTGTGCAAATTTCAAAATTGCTCATGCGATCATGGGTTTTCGATGTCACTGATTATGAATATGTTTCTTTTAAAGCTCTGATTTTATCATGGGTGCTAATTAGGTAATTAATTATCTAATTAATTGAGGTTACTAATTAGGTAATTTTTTAGCTAGCGTGCTTTTTGTGTGGTGGATTTAACATCAATTGTCTAAAACGTGATACTTATTATAAATTGATTAAATAGTTGAAACACTTGTACACACAAATAGGATACCAATCACTGTTGTTCCGCTCACTTTTTGTAATTTGTTACGTTTACTAGTAATATACTTTATGAGACATTACGTGATTTTACTGGAATGTCTTCCGTTTCACCGCTTAGAACTTGCTCTATTCAGTGGGAATAAACCTGAATATTACAACACTACTACTTCTGCAGCAAATCCCGCCTCTGTCTACACTATAAAAACAAATATAATATTTTGATATTTTAGGAGAAGCAACACAGGCATTTTACCGACATAGATAATTGGTATGTTCATAGATACACCCCATGCGGTAGACTTCTGTTATACTATTTGTTGCAGTTTCCTGTATACATTGCCATACACACAAATTACTGGTTTTGTGATAAAGCGATGTGTAGGGAAACATGATCAGGGGTAATCTATCCACTATTTTCAAAAATTTTCCTATCTTGAATGCAAAAGTTTTTCGTGCTCAGAAGCGCATTTTTCCACCGCAATGTCCTTGTACAGTACACCAAGCCCAACACAACACAGAATACCCTAGTAAGTTGAAAACAGCAGAGAATTATTCTACCGCAACGGCCAGTGACATGTCTCCAGTCCTGCACGCAAATAAATTCATTTTTCACGGCAAAACCATTGCCGTAATGCATTACCTCGTTGTTTCATTTTTGGGATAAGAGCATTTTTACCGACAATCCTACTTCAAATAGCCAATTAAACGCGCGGTACGTAACGTTATATTTTTTCAATAACAATTTTGTTAGTGGTTTTAATAGTCAGATCATCAAATTTGGCTGGTTTGGGGTAAATTAGGATATCAGGAGAAATAAAAGTGCCAAAAATCAGTTTCAAGTGTACGCGATCAATATATTGCCAAAATTAATTTAAGGGTTTCAAATAAGTATTCCTCACCCAAACGTCAATATGCCCAGCGAAATTTTCAGTGTTCTAAACTTGTTCGCGGATAATTAAATTATGTCCAATGTTTTTGCAACTGGCCGGTCTTTTCAGGTGAGTGCTTTATGTTTAAAACAATGAAACAAAATGTTTGCCGTTCATTTTCGACAATCAAAAGCTCACATGTTCGAAATTTTGAAAAATGCACGTATTTGGCACGTTTTAAACTTTGGTTTGTGGCTGGAAACCGGATTCGCTTGATGATTATGAATTATAGTTGTCCGCCTGGTTTCAAGATTTATGTCGATTCAGTAATATGGTCCGAACTATGTGCGCAAAATACCTATTTTGTTTCAGACTCTGCTAAAAGTATCAGGAAGCCTTGGTGAATTTTCTTTGGATGACCTTTCATTAAAATCGATAAGCGCAAACGAGCAAACTAATGTAGTAAATGATGGGTCGCTGTCGTTATACAGAAATCGGCTCAACATTCACGCAAAACGCACTTCATTCACTACCAATAGCTCAGATTTCCAGGAAGCCAGCGCCGCCAACATCGATGATTTCAACGAATTGGTTAAATTTGATTTTTGCAAGTACGTTAAATACGTAATATCAGGTATTTGCAATAATTATTAATAATTATGTTGTGGCGAGCGAAGTTATTCACGTTGCGCTTTAAATATCAGGTGACTGGCATGGTATTTGCTGGTGATTATCAATACTGTCAGTACATTTCAGACAGACAACATTTTGGACATAATCTTTACTGTGTCACCTGGCAATATCTAATAATTAGGTCTAGCGTAAACTGTAAATTTATTTTAACTAGTAGGAAAAAATACCCTTTACGGGCATGGAAACACAAACCCCTAACAAAAATGATATTGAGAAAAATAATGTTAGTTAAAGTGTGCTTAATTGGCTGTTCGAAACAGATTAGCCGATGAAAAATGCTGTGCCACTAATAATGAAATACAAGTTAAAAACGCGTTACGGTAATATTGTTTAAAAACCGCACTTATTTGTTTAATATACTGGGAGACACGTCGTTAATCGTTGAGGGAAAATGCTCTGTTTTAAATTCTGCGTGGTGTTGGGCTTGGTGTACTGTACAAGGACATTGCGGTGGAAAAATGCGCTTCTGAGCACGAAAAACTTTTGCATTCAAGATAGGAAAATTTTTGAAAATAGTGGATAGATTACCCCTGATCATGTTTCCCTACACATCGCTTTATCACAAAACCAGTAATTTGTGTGTATGGCAATGTATACAGGAAACTGCAACAAATAGTATAACAGAAGTCTACCGCATGGGGTGTATCTATGAACATACCAATTATCTATGTCGGTAAAATGCCTGTGTAGTACTCTAAGAATATCAAAATATTATATTTGTTTTTATAGTGTAGACAGAGGCGGGATTTGCTGCAGAAGTAGTAGTGTTGTAATATTCAGGTTTATTCCCACTGAATAGAGCAAGTTCTACGTGATAAATCGGAAGACATTCCAGTAAAATTACGTAATGTCTAATAAAGTATATTACTAGTAAACGTAACAAATTACAAAAAGTGAGCGGAACAACAGTGATTGGTATCCTATTTGTGTGTACAAGTGTTTCAACTATTTAATCAATTTATAATAAGTATCACGTTTTAGACAATTGATGTTAAATCCACCACACAAAAAGCACGCTAGCTAAAAAATTACCTAATTAGTAACCTCAATTAATTAGATAATTAATTACCTAATTAGCACCCATGATAAAATCAGAGCTTTAAAAGAAACATATTCATAATCAGTGACATCGAAAACCCATGATCGCATGAGCAATTTTGAAATTTGCACAAAATTACCTAATTAGCTAGTTAATTAATCAACTAATTATTAGCATATACAGCCAGGTTTTAGAGCTTTAGAATATTCATATTCATTATCAGCGACATAGAAACCCCCCGGGTGCAATTTATTTTTATTTTTTGAGCACTTTGAAAATTTTCAAAAATTCGCCAAATTAATAATTAATTAGTAATTAGGTAAGTAACAAACTAATTAGCATTATTTTATCTTCCTCGAATAGTTAATAAGCACCATATTCACAATCACCACGGCGAGATGTAGTATATGCACCAAAATAATTGCGTTACACTAATTATTTATTGAAAATTGGAATTTTTGTTTGAAAACGATAAAAATAGGCTAACACGCTTAACTAATTAGGTCATTATTAATTAACTAAAGCAAATTTTGACAAAATGTATATGTCTTGCACCTGTCCGATATTAGGCCTTACAAACAAACAAAAAAGTTTTTAAAATCGGCTTAGTAGTTAATGAGGAGTTCAACGGACGGACGGACAGACGGTGCCGAATTTTCCCCCTCTGACGAAAACAAAAACGCTTCGCTTAATAACATTAGTAGGGCTGTTTATATTATACTAGAAATTATTCTGAGGTTGTATTTGATAATATTAATTTGGCTTTTTAAAATGTATTCAGGGGCTTTGTTGAGCAGCATAAAAACGTGTTGATATTTGACATATAATTTTTAGGCATCGAGTGTTTTATCTGTTTTGTCTCATGGTTATTTTTAAAAATCGGTTAATTATTTGTTATTAAATTCGTTATGACCTGAACATGTTTTTGGCTTATTAACTTTTCGTGGAAGAGGTATTATCTCTTAAACAGAAGCCCAAAAATTAATAAAAATGGAATTAAGCTATGTTACGTCTTTGCATTGATTAGGCGAATTGGAAATTATATACTCCTAAAGTGTATAACTCTCTACGTTTCTCAATTATTGCGTAAAACGGCATATTAACCCATGAAGTAACGACATACACCCCAGTTTGTTTTGAATGCGAAAGGTTGTGTTTGGGGAACATTATTATGCAAGTTTTAAGAATGTGAAATATCACTCAAGCGCTCGACCACTGTTACACTATCTGTTACAGTTTCCTGCAAACATTACAAAACACAACGATTCCTGGTTTTGGGATAAAGTGAAAAATAGGGGAACATGATCAGGGACTAATTCACTAGTTTCAAATTTTTTATATCTTTAATGCAAAACTTTTTCGTGTTCAAAAGCGCATTTTTCCACCAATGTCCTAGCACAGGACATTGTACACCAAGCCCGACACACCATAGAAAACCGTACTAAATTGAAAACAATAGAATATTTTTCCACTGCAACGGCTCATTTTTCCAATGACATGTATCCAGTCCATTAAACAAATTAATGCATGTTTCAAAGCAAAGTCATTGCTGCAACACATTACCTCGGTATTTAATTATTAGTGCAACACTACATTGTAGTTCACATTTTAGCAGCTGCTTATAACATCAGACATTTACAGAACCATATTTTGTTAAATAAATGACCAAATTTTACTCTGGCTCAGAAACACGAAAAACAGTAGCCACCTGTGTTAAAACCACTTCTGCGTTCAGCTTTTCTAACCGCGCAGAGGCCAGCTGACCACCATCAATTGGAGGGCGATTCAATACAAGACATCCAGATGGCAGTGATACGTTGATCACACGCTTGTAAGAATCTAAAATACATATGTAAATACATAGATACACACAGCATGTTCTTGCCAGGAATGAGCGTAGTTCGTTTGAAATATTGCAATTTTTGCTCGAAATGAGTTCGAATATTGCTCTAGATTGTGTGATATTGTAAGTCTATTTTTTCCAGAGCTGTTCAAAACCTATTCGTAGATAGGTAAATGTTGTTCGATATCTGCTCGATGTTAGTTCGCTCGAAACGCGACAAGCATTTCTGGCAAGTACTATATCTTGGTGCTTGACGCGAAACTGATGCTGCGATCGGTACAGCCACGCTCAGAAATAAAAGCAAATTATTCGCGAATTGGTCGCTAAAAATGGCGAATCATTCGCGAAAAGTTGTTCGATAGCAATTCACGAATTTTTCGCGAATTATCCGCGGACAGTTTGCTTTGTTCGTCAAAAATTTGCAATTCGATAGCAATTCGCGAATTTTTCGCGAATTATCCGCGGACAGTTTGCTAATTGTTCGTAAAAATTTGCGTTTATTTCTGAACGTGGGTGTAGTTTTTCAGACAACAAAGTTCCTCATCTATAGCTTGAAACGTCAGAACTAGATTTATTTTATTTTTTTAATCAGTTTCTGTACATTTAGTTCAGTATTTCCTGTCTATGTATTTCTGAAAATTATTACTTCAATGGTTAGACAGCAAAATAGATCTTAACTGGAAATCAATGAATCTCCCGTACACAAAATCAGACAAAATTTATTCTACAAAAATCTATAAGACAGTAGCAGCAGCGGACCAGATACCAGAAAAATTTACTGCCATAAATATTTCTTTAACTAACCTACACAGCCATTTCAAGTTAATATTTATGACGATTATGCCTTATCTTATAATATGCGGAATTTTTAAATTTCCATTTCGCTTTATGACTTTACTTATTGAAAATTTGCTTTATAAAAAAGAACAACAACTACTGTCCTTTTTGATCTATTATGCCTCCACAGCGGTAATGTTTCTTTGCGATTAAAGGGCTGCATCGTCTGGTTCATTAGATATTGCTCTAATTTGTGTTTTGAGACTTGTTTGAGTTGACATAATTATGATCCGAGCATTGGCTTAAAGTTTTTTCACATGTCAAGTTAAAACTACACTTAGATAGCTGTCTGGTCCAAAGTGGGGAAAGGGAGGGGTGGAGGCTCTCTGACATTTTTTGGTCTCGCCTGGCAAAAAATGTCCCCCAGTTGGGCCCCTTGTCAAAATTATTGGCTTCCACTAAGTAAAAATAGTCCAAGTTGGCATGAAATTTTATAAAAATTTTTTATAAAAAACTCCTATTAAAGTTGAAAACTTGCTTAATTTCAGCAAAAAATGGTTAAAAAGTTGGTTTTAACCGTAAAAAGGACATTATTGCGCCGTTTCTGAGGCCATTTATTAACATTTTGACGTTTATCACTGAAAAATATTAAATCCTGAAAATTTGTCGATTTCAATTCCCTGCTTCTTCCCCCTTCCAATTCACGCGTCCTGGCAAAATCCGCCAGTCCCCGCCTCCCCCTGGCATAATTTTCAGGGAACAGAGAAGCCACTCAGGATATGCTACCATGATGGCTGTGAAAAATAATCACAGCCACTAACATTGGCTAGCAATTGCGTCGACATCCGATTCTTGCTCGGGATTTGCTTTCGAAGCCAAGCTATCGGTAGCTTCATCGGTAGAAGTCCAAAAATCAAGAAACAAACAAAACGCCTGATGATTGAAACACACGTTAACGTTGCTGTCACACTCGACATCAAGAATTATATCAGCCTAAAATAAAAAACAATTACACAGCACCGCATATACATCCGGGAATAACCGGAACCGGAACCGTAAACTAGTGGTAGAAGCCTATACTTGTAAAACAAATGAAGGCAGAATTAAAGCTATTGTGGATCTGAATGTGTTGAAAATAATTTTTCCATTAAACTTAATGTTTTGCTATCGTTTATTATTGTCTCTCTGGGACTTTCAAGAAACCGAGGAAGCCAAAAATGTTTATTTGTTGATCGAGGTGTTGTTTGTCGATCTTGGTGGTCCCCCAGCGCAACAAAATGTCATACACTGTATCACATTGAATATGAATGCAGCGTGGATTAGACAATATTTCGCTCCGTTTCCAACCGCATCTCTAATAAACGGACATGCGGTTGTTACATGCTATTCAACAAGCAACATTATCGGTTACTCAAGGTACGCGATAATTTTCTGAACAGCTTGCCACAATAATACAAACCGTGATACTGCTCCGTTTCAATAAACGCTGTTCATTATATACAACGCAATTTTAGTCTGCGTTGCAAGAGATGGTACTTAACTCAAATGTATACTAATTGCAAACTTTACAAGCGCAATGGCTGCTGCTTAATGCAAGTTATGTTATCCAAGATTATAGTATTGTAAAACATTCAGTATACGTCTATCGTTTATGTTGTGGTGTAATGTTCAAGTTGAAAAGTTGCAGCCTACAAATTACTTCTAAGCAGACAGATACTCAGTTATGCGTATAAGTTAAACAGGTTCGATTTGGTTCGTTTCTGACTTCTATTCTGAATAGGTCAAAAGCTTGCTATAAACATCCACAAGGGCTATATTTTGTTAACATAAAGCCGAAAATGAACAATTGGTCTGGGTTAAGATGGATCATTCATATTGAAATTATTTGTCCTACTTATGTTTTAAAAGGCTATTTGTTGAGGTAAAGTATTCTTTTATCTGGTTGTATTGGAATCTGCTCACTGTGTATACAAAACTTGTGTTTTGGCTACAACTGGAGCAAAAATGTGGAAAATTGTAAACAAAAATTTTTAAATCCGAATTCCATTCCCGGCATGTTTTTCTTTTTATCGAACAACCGGAACACAATTTTCTCGGAAGTTGAGTTGGAACTTTGTTTATTTTCTAATATATAGTACTTTGAAATAAAGGCCATATTTTGTAATAGGCCACATGAAAACGAAACGTTATTTTTCAGGAAATAAATGGAAGCAAATGTTAGTCTCAGTGTTGCCTCAAAGTTATTCATAGGTATCCCTTGTCTCTGATTCTCTTGAAGATATGAACGATAAGTATTTACGATGTATAGCTGTTTCGACAAGTATTCTGCTGAACACAGTTCACGTAAAAGTATACAAATCTCTAGTTTAAGCTCAAAATATGCAAAACCGCTAAGTATTCGACAATGCCTGACAGACACGGTAACTACTTTATATTTTTCACATATTGGTTTGAAATGTGAACGTAGCTGCAAGGAAGGAAAGTCCTGCGAACGACTGAGATTAGTATAAAGTATAATAAGTAAAAGTTAAAAATATAAAAATTGTAAAAGTACAAAAATCTCTGGTTTAAACCCAAAACATCCAAAACCGTTAAGTATCCGAGAGTGTCTGACAGACAAGGTAACTGTTCTATATTGTTTTCACACATTGGTTTGAAATGTGAACGTCGTTACAAGGAAGGAAAGCCCTGCGAACGATTGTGATTAGTATAAACTATGTGTAATAAGTAAAAGTTAAAAATATAAAAATCGTATGAGCACAAAAATCTCTGGTTTAAGCCCAAAATATCCAAAACCGCTAAGCATTCGATATTGTCTGACAGACACGGTAGCTACTCTTTATATTTTCACATATTGGTTTGAAATGTGAACGTAGTTGCAAGGAAAGAAAGACCTGCGAACAATTGTGATTAGTATAAAGTATAAATAGTAAATAAGTGAAAGATATAAAAATCGTAAAAGCACAAACATCTCTGGTTTAACACCAAAATATCCAAAATCGCTAAGCATTCGATATTGTCTGACAGACACGGTAGCTACTCTATATTTTCACATATTGGTTTGAAATGTGAACGTAGTTGCAAGGAAGGAAAGACCTGCGAACAATTGTGATTAGTATAAAGTATAAATAGTAAATGTGAAAAATATAAAAATCGTAAAAGCACAAACATCTCTGGTTTAACTCCAAAATATATAAAACCGCTAAGCATTCGATATTGTCTGACAGACACGGTAGCTACTCTTTATATTTTCACATATTGGTTTGAAATAAAGAACATTATTGCAAGGAAGGAAAGACCTGCGAACAATTGTGATTAGTATAAAGTATAAATAGTCAAAGTGAAAAATATAAAAATCGTAAAAGCACAAATATCTCTGGTTTAACGCAAATATCCAAAATCGCAAA